>PVJA010015359.1:0-45572 GCA_004027025.1 Myocastor coypus | reverse complement strand
TCATGGCACTGTCAAGCGCGCGCCTCAAGGGGCGGGGCCCAAGGAGCAGGGCGGGGCTTGAGGGGCGTGGCCACGGGAGGCAAGAACCCTTAAACTGACAGCACGGGCTGTCAGAGGTTCTTCACCCCCGCAACCCCAGGCGGTGGTTTCTCGGAGTATGAAGCGGATCATTCAGGACACGGCAGCACCCCAGCCCCTCCTCCAGACCCTGTAAGGCGAGGGCAGCGTATTGAAACCTCCAGTAACAGGGACCTAAATGAACCTTTCCTCCCCTAAGCTTGGGTGTCCGGTATTTGTGTCAGCAACCACAGAATTGTAACTAAGACGATGACCTTCTGTTTAACCCATGCCTAGTGTCTTAGCTGCATAATTCTGAGCCCCTAAGCAAAATGACGTGCGCTGACTGTGAAAATCCACCAAGACTGTGACTGTCCAAAATATGTAATTTCACACGGAACCTGCTCAGTCCACTACATGAAGCATAGGTGTACCCAATTGTATCTTCTCTACATTCTACCAGAAATTACTATTTAGTTGTTAGGTACAAACTGTATCCCACTTCTCTGCTCATGTAGTGGACAAATTTAATACATAAAATCTAGAACGAGGAAATAGAAAGGGAGACCAGTCAAGGGCCACCAAATTTCAGATAGGAGGAAAGATTTACTGGTCCAGGGCCCACAATGGTGACTACAATAAATAATAATGTGTTGTATATTGTCAAATTGCTGAGTAGATTTTAAATGTTTCTACCAAAGAATTGTAAGTGTATGAGGGGATAGGTTTGTTAATCATCTAGATTTAATCATGCCACAATGTAAACATATGCTATAACATCACATTATACCTCTACAAATATATACAATTTCTATTTTCAAATTTAGAAAAATTAAAAATCCAGAGAAAGAAGAAGATGAAATGCTCTGTTTGGAACTGACCAGGTTCTGCTTTCTCTCTGCATAGGCGTAACATGTAGGGTGTTGCTCATTGCTAACATGTAGGGTGAAGGAGTGCATCAGAGGGGAATGGAAAGTTCAATGTCTCTCTGGCTTCACTCTGAGCAATCCATACAATTACCAGCTCATCAACTGGAATTAGTGTCCACCTCTCAGTATTTTCACTGGCCTCGTATCCTATGAATGACAAGATATTACAACTGACTAAATGTGGAATGTGTAGCAGAAAAATGAATACTAAAGATCTCACCAAAAAACAAGGCACCAGGTGACTTTTTATCCTCTACTTTATTCCTTTTTCACGACAACCTAATTTTCAGGGAGTGAAATCACTTTCCTCCGAAGCACTAGCTTTGCCTGCATTCCTGAGGAAAGCAGGTTGGGTTTGCCCTGTTTGACAACACTGGGTTGGGCACCAAAGCAATTTGAAAATAAATGCCCCACAGTTGATGCAAGAATGGTATTGAGCAAGGAAACAAGCAATCTGCCTGCACCAGGAAGACCACCCAAGTTTTGCTGGCCTGGCCACCTACGACTAAAGAAAGCAGATATTAATGTTAACAGGACCTTCATACTTAAGGATCAAGGAATGGTAAAGGGGAGACTGAGCTTTCTAAAGAAAAGAGTAAGTGAAAACAAGAGCTATGTCTCATGGTCAAAAAAGTACATGCTAGTATGAGGCAACTTGCCCAAGTGTCCAGAACCTATACCTAGGAAGGAATATTTTAATGCACTATAGGGAAGAGCTGATGACCAGAGACTAAATGAGCCACCTCAGGAAACAGCAATCTTCAGGCCTTCAGATCTTCAAGCAGGCAGAGGGGAGATTATTTCCTAGGGATTTCAACACTGAAAAAGAAGAGTTACGTTAAATAGCCCCAAGAATTCTTTGCAACCACGAACAATACACTGGTTGAGTGTCCCTCCCTTGAAATCTCAAATGCTCTAAAATGTGAAACCCTTCAGCATATAGATTAGAGATGTTTACCAGTAATATCTATTCAAATATCAAAACATCAGAAATACTTCCAATCCAACGTATATTCAATTAGAGTTTCTCAACTTGCATTATTGTTCGCCTTTCTATTGTCCTTAGTCTCAGCTGAGGTCATGTGAGCACACTGGAAATTGTCCTTTTCACAACGAAGTCACTTGTAAGCCCACTCTCTTCCTTCACTCACAGATTTGGGAACTCTTACTTGGTCTAGGAATCCTGGAAGGATTTTAGACAATGCTGAAGGTAGTCGAGAAAACTTTGGTGACACTCTTAACTGAAGTCAGCATAGGCATTTAAACAAGTTTTTATCATCTAGCTAGTCAAGAGGCACTTCCATTGGTCTCGTCCCGCACTTCTCAGCCTCTCACAAGTGGACTTCCTGGCACTTGCGCCCAGATCTCTAAGCACAACAGCAAACTCCCCCCGCAGACTCTTGTGATGCAAGCCCCTTGATATCCGCAGGTTCAATGGACCCTTCACTCGCTTTAGCACAAATGTAACCATTCAATCATAGCCCTTATCGTCACACTCCACGTCTGTTGTAGGATGTCGCTCATCCTCCTCAAGCCAAGTTGCTAGGAAGCTGGAAGCCTTCACTGTGAAACAATCACAGGCTGGGGAGATAGCTCCATAGAATAAACTCTTGCCTAGCAAATGCAAGGGCCTGAGTTCAACCCCCGGTCCCACAAAAAAAAGAAAAAAGATAAAATTTTGGGCCCGGCAGGATGGCTCAATGGTCTAAAGCACGTGCTTAAGAAAGCTTAGGCGGCTGCAGGGACCGCAGTTCGATCTGTGGCACCACATGCTGTGTCAGCCATGCCCTCAGGGCAGGCTGAGCCAGCCATAAAAATAAATAAACAAAGAAACAAACAAAAAGTAACAATCAGAAGGCAGACGTTGGCTGTTTCCTATTGGTTTAACGTTGTCATCACTCCTTGCTGTAGTCTAAACCTGGATGCCAAGTGAGGAGCAAGGAAATTAACATGATGGAAATGACTCAGGGCTGCCTGACTGTCCCTTTGCAGTACAGGTCTGCACCAAATGCGCTGTGCAGCCTCAGCCAGGAGACAGAGCTGTCTCATACATATCTGGCTATATATCGCTGTCCTACATTCTTATGTCACACAGAGAAAAATACATACAAATATACCCAAATTGAAGGCTTCCTTGATTTTCCCAGCTCTGTACAGTTATTAGATCACTGCAAAATCCTACGATCTCCAAGGTCAAAGGGAGGTGGTAGAAAGTAAGAAGCTCTCAGACTTTCTTATCAGAAAGGACTTTTCTGTCACCATGTCAGCAGTCCTGCACTGTGTCTACCGGTTCAGTCATTTGCTTGTTATCATCATGTGACCATGAATCCTGCCGGATGAACTGAGCTCTCTGTGAGTTCCATGATAAAGACTCTCTTGCTTTCTTTGTGCACATACTTAAATAGGTTGTGAGTGTCTAATAGATTAGGAAAGATGTTTTTCATGTTTTTGTAAAAATTAGCTCCCAGTTTATATTGGGCAGTGCATAAGGAAGCATGCAATATGCATTGCTATTCTGGCTAACTGGCAAATTTCTTACCACCATGAAATGAACCACTTGTCACTGCAATATTTAAATGGAGGATAATCAAGAATGGAATGCTGTTCATTAATTTTTATAAAACAATGTAACAGGAAATCTAGACATTTTTATCAAACGTATTCAATACAAGAATCAACTGGTCGAAAAGACACCTGCCGAGTGATGCTGCAGACAGTCAATACAATGAACAAAATGTTAAAGCAGAATAAAGAGGGGAAGTGTTTCCTTTTTGTGGAAGCTGCTAATGTTGTACCTTTCATCTTTAAATCCTGATTGAACTTTGATTCTAATATTAAGGTTCAACAAAACTGTCTCTGTAATCTACAGATTCCTCTCTCATACACATCTGGCCAAAATGACCCTATAACGAAGAGCTGACATCCTATCAGGTATCTCTCTGCATAGTTCCTCCTGCCACTAAGGACTAAGAAATAATCCTTTGGGATAGTCATTCAGGGCTCTGAGAGCTCAGCATCACACTAATCGCTTTTCACATGAGGATTTTAAAGGGAGAACTTACTGTTGTAGGAATTTTCTGCTACATGAGTATGAGTAAAGGCCAGGATACAGAACCGCTGCTTGACTGCATCCTCTAACTTTGTGAGATTTATGTCGTTCTTTGTTCTGTTTGTTTGCAAGGAGGCTATGTGTCAACAGAGGAAGAAGCATTATGGAAAACATGAAGAAGTCGCCTGCCTGTATCTAACCAGATGAGTTGTAGACAAAAATTTTCTTTCCTACTTTTTATACCCTGAAATGAATATTAATGGCCATATGCAAATCTCAAATGACTGAATTAATTTCCTATCCTTGGCCAACATGTAATTTATTTTCTTTCTCTAACCTTCCTCACTGAGCAAAGACTCACAAGTGTGCACTACACTAATCAAGTTAAATGTCCAGCACAGCAAAAATAAATATGGTATAATTTTGTGCCTTTTCAAAATATTCAACGTGGAGCTTTTCAGTAAGCCCTACTGAATAATTTAAATCTTAATGTAATATACACAAAAAATTTCTATTACTTTTATGAAGTGAAGTACCCCTGGAAAAAGCTTTCCTTAGATAAAGCTTTTTACTTTGTATGTTTTTTTTTTTTTTTTGCTTACTACATAAATAAATCAGAAGTTCTCCAGTGATATGAAGTAATAGGGTAAATAAAGCCGGCATCATGGGCCTGGTCAGGGCTAAGAAATAGAGAGGGACATACTGAGTGTTTTCTCAGCAATGCAGAAGGGAAAATGTCAAAACAAGGTGTTACTCACCACTTCTCATTAGGAACAGAAATCATTGCCAAAGTGATCTGTAAATCATCTTTTGGCATTGCACTTGGTGGTCTCATTTGCAGTGCTATTTTCATTTCTCTATGGTATTTTATGTTCAAGTCCTCGGTTGTTTACGTGAGACCCTTGGGAAACATCACAGGAGGCATCTAGAACATTCTTACATGCTTTAAGCCATCCGTTATTTTCTGACTTTCTCGCTGTCTGGGTTACGTGCTTTTTCCCTTTCCATCAGGAAAATGAACTCCCTTACACATCAAGATAAAACCTTTCTGTCCTTAGACAATGGAAACTGAAAAATACAGTTCCCTTCTGGGCCCTATGAAATCTTGTGTGTCAATGTGAAGTGGCTGTCACTCTTGGCCCCTCCCTCCTCAATCTTGGTACCCTCGAGAAGAGCTTGTAAGTGTGTCCCAGGGGCTCAGAGCATGCTTGCAGGCTGCACTTCGCTATCTGTCTTCTCTTCCCAACCCTCCCCTTGGCGGCTCCTCTGCAATTCTGTGCAGGTGCCTGGATTCAGACCTTTTAGCAACACTGAGATGCTTTACTTAGGTGCTTGAGATTTCAAAGAAACTGATTTTCTGGTTCTAGGTTGCTCCAGAATATTTGCTCTGTGGTTGTGGACCACAGGAACCTGACTGTTGATCCCAGCTAGGCCACCAGAGCCCTGAGCAAATGGTTGTCACCATGATTCCATAATTGTCATTGTATGTGTGTATGGAGGGGCAGCATGGATGAGTAGTATTTTACATGTGACTCGATCTTTACAAATCTAAAAGTACTTCAGGTAAATTTAATTGTATCCTAAAATTTAAGCTAATTTGGGATTAATGAGAGCAAGTTATTTCACAGACATATTCCAGTTGACAAAACAGAGATACAGGAGAGGCCTCAAGTGGTATCACAAACAAATAGAGTTACTAGAAAATACCCATGAGTAATACTAGTGCTCTTCTTACCACTCCAATGATTATTATTCCAGGCAATAGCAACAGTCGTAATAGTGGCTTATGAATACTATATTCATGAGTGCATACCTTAGAACAGCATTGATTACATAATTTCCAGGCCTACATCAATACAAAAATACACAGCCCACTTTTCAAAACTTCTTATGAATTTCAGGATAGTGACAGTGGCACATTCAAATGAAAATGGAGGCCTTCTAAACTTGGGCCTGTATGCAAGAGCCCAAATCACAAACCTGTGATGTTGGCCTTGTTAATGTACTTACAAAAATTTTATCTATAAGGACAAGTGAACAAATATGTCATCAACTCCATTATTTTTCTTTTATGAAAACTTCAGTTTTTTCCACCTCTTATATTATCAAGAGAACCACTAGAGTCAGAATGGGTAACAGTTCCTGAATGAACAAGTTTTATTTCATGGATCCTTAAGATAATGTACTTCCTATGATGTTCTGGTGTATCTTACTTAACTTCTCAAATTGTGCATAAAACACAACTAGGAAAGCAGCTTGGTCTCCATTTCTTCTACTCTTAGGTCCTTTAGCAAAGAAAAGTTACAATCATGACATTAAGACTAAATTACACCATGACAAGAAAAAAGCTTCCTATTTCCCCCCTTACAAAGAACAGGCACAGCCACTCAAGCCACAGCCTCACACAGGACTGTGCTAAGGGATTCTCCCTGAAGAAAGGCTAAGCATTTAGGCTATGGATTGGTCCATCCTGCCACCTGAGGCTCTGCTCAGCTCTCCTGTTCACCAACCTTCCCTATCCAAGCTAGGAAACCACCAACAGACTGCTAGGAAAACTGTGAAATAATTTTTCCAATTAAAATTAACTTTTTTTCATTTTGAAAATAACATATTTGATAAACTCTTTATTATTAAAAAAATGATATGCTAATTACCAGACCGGTTATTTCTTAGCAACACATACTTTTCTCTTTCATAAAATATAGGTCAAAAGTTTGTTTGAGTGGTCAAACAAAATTCATGGATTTGAAAATTTTGATGTCTTTTAGTATTCCCAAAAACCCAATACCAGTGTTCTAAAGCACATGCAAACATATGTACCGAGGAACCCGTCAGACTTCTTCTATCAGCTATGAATTCGATTTCGGCTACACATTATATTGGTTAAAACCATGCACTGATATACACACGATGATTAAGAAAATTGTCCCAAGAATCTCTAACAGGTTTTTGAAATTAACAGTTAACTGGTAGAGTTCTCACCCTGACTAACCATATATGCTAATATCTGAGAAGTAAGCAACTACACTGAGGATCGCATTGGGCAATACTAAAACCAAGCTTGGAATGTCTGTTGTTATGGCCTTCTAGCGGCTTGCTGCTTTTAATATCATATCAATTAGTGCTATACTTTCTCCCAAGTAAAGGTTTGTTAAAAAAAAAAAAAAAGTAATGAAAGAGAATAAGAGACAAAGAAAAAAAGGTCACTGGATTATTCCGCTACAATTTAGTATATGGCTAATTTCCTAAATTTCTGTGTAAATCTGTGTAACTATTTTTTTCCACATCCTATAGCGATGTAAAGTTTTGAATATGAATGATGGAAGACACCTGCTCCTTGTTATGTCTAAGGCATTTAATATTCAGAAATATAGTGATTTAAGCACAAGTACCTATGTTATAGGCAATAATACTAAGAAGCTTCTCCTCTGGAAGGTTCACAACCTAAGTTGGCAGACAAAAAGTTAGAGAAGAAAGGGGCTACAAGGATAGCCAATATTTTGGCCCTAGCCCCTCAAGGTCAGTGAGGACTCAGGACTTAAGAGAACCTGTATTGTAATATCCCATAACTCAGTGGTGTCCCAGAATTTCTGTTCAAGGAGATTATGGGGCCACAGAGGAAAGGGATCAACGATGTATACTGTACCTAAGGAGAGTCACCTAGAGAGAAAACATTCTCTCAGGTTTTCACAGACAGCAAACCGGTCAAGCAATGGCCATGACACATCCAGATAGCTGACACTGGCAAACATTCTACAAAATGCTGTACATAGTTTTAAGGTAAATGCTGAGGAGTTTTGACTGACCTTGCAGATACAAAAGTTACATATTTTGTTATATAGGCTTTGCTTTACCTTGGTCTTAACCATCCAGCAGAAAAATCTAACCATGAGGTATAAAAAGGAAAGCCATATTAATATACTGAGCTGTAAAAGGCTCAAGTCAACAGCTTCTGACATGGCCAGTTCTGCTAACTCACTACTATTAGGCACTATTGGACTATATATACAGCTACTTTCTCTTAATTTATGAGAAGAAAAATTTGTACTTATAGTATTTAGGCAAGATATCATGCCTACTGTGAACAACTACTATGAAGACAACAATATATAGTGTGCTAATTATTGTAACTGTTCTATCAACCTGTTGTGAAATAGTCTCATTGCTACTTCTTTCTCATTAAAATTAATATAAATAAATAAATAAATAAATAAATAAATAAATAAAATTACATACAAGTGGTTTAGAGTATAGCTCAATGATAGCACATGATCAGGGTCCTAGATTCAATCTGCGGCATCATAAAAGATACATTAATAAATAACAAATACATACAAGCACCTATCATGAACAAAATTAAATTCTCAGTTTAATATCAAACAGATGCAAACTGCATTATTATTTTAAAACTTTTTTGTATTTTAGGGAAATGTCTAAAGGATGTTCAGAGTCTCTCTACCAGACTGGACTCGTAGTGATTTGCCTGCTTACAGCCTTCCAAGAGCTGGGATTACAGGTGTTTGCCAACACGCCCAGTCTTCAATCTTATACTTACTTGTTAGTTATCTGTTTAACAAGATGTGGCCCATAATTAATTCCTCTATGCTTGAATGATGATTCTCAAATCACATATTAATACTTTTTCATTGAACGATGAAATCAGACACTTTTTCTTATTCTAACTAAAATTGATTCTGTTCATTATTTTCATATGTACAAAATACATGTGAATTATTTTGTGAATCATTATATTTTTCATAGAACTTTTGATTCAACACTACAATCTCAAGTTTCTGTATTTAAATATTATAAATGTATATATTATATTGAATTGCTTTATTGGCAAAGGCATATTAATCTAAACATTTTGATTTCACCAAACATTTACAAGTAGAGTGCATTAAAGACAATGCTTAAAAATGTAATCATAGGGCTAGTGCAATGGCTCAGCGGGGTAAAGCAACTGCTTAGGAAACCTTAGGCGAGCACAGGGACTGTGGTGCGATCAAAGGCACCACATGCTGCACCAGCCCTGCTCCCAGGGCAGGATGATCCAGCCATTAAAAAAAATGAAATAATAGCATATACAGTAATCATTTAATAAATTTGATAAAGTCATTTTAGTACACTTCCTGGATAATGAAAAAAATGCTTAAGAAAAATAATTTTTAATGAATCAGATTTACTTTTTTTCTTGAAGTTAAAGAAAGATATAATCTAGTGATATGTCAAAATGAAAATTTCTCTTTAAAGTTAATCAGTAAAGCCGGGCGTGATGGCGCATGCCTATAATCCCAGCACTGGGGAGGCTGAGGCAGGAGGATCGCTGAGAGTTCCAGACCAGCCTGGGCTACAAAAAAAGTTAACCAGGAAACTATTCATGATAACGGGCTTCTGTGTGTCTTTTGATCTGGATTTGGATAGATGCGCACTTTATTTCTTTCTACTCCTGGAGGGAAACAAGGTTATCTGAGTTCCCACATCTATAAAACTGAAAATAAAGCTGGAAGTGGTGGCAAACACCCAGATGTTCAGGAGGCTGAAGCATGAGAATCCCAATTTTGAAGCCAGAATGCACAAGTAACTTAAAATATCTGGGGATGTAGCTGTGTGACAAAGAGTACGCCTCACACTCTCAGGCCCTGTATCCTTCCCCAATCCAAAACAGAGAAGAAGAAAGGCAAAGGAAAGAATATTGGAGAAGTAAGTTAGATTCATTTCAAAGGTGCATTTCCCACTAATCGCGCTTTTCAGTTTACTACTTACCACACTGTATAATATTCTCATGTGTTACTAATAATTAAAGATTACAATTTTAATCTTATAGGCTCATAATCATGGGAAAATTTATTTCAATCACTTTTCACTTTCAGGAGAGACAGATGCCAGGATGAACAATAAAAGGCCTTTAAATATAAAAATACAGGCCGGGCATGGTGGCGCACACCTGTAATCCCAGCACTCGGGAGGCTGAGGCAGGAGGATCGGTGTGAGTTTGAGACCAGCCTGGGCTACAAAAGTGAGCCCAAGGCCAGCCTGGCCTGCATAGCGAGACCTTGTCTCAAAGAGACAAAAATAAATAAATAAAAATATATTATATCAAAATCGATTATGTGAAAAAGTTGAATGGGTGATTATTTCAAGGAAATAGAAAAATTCTGTGAAATTTCTCAATGTTTAAAGAAAAATTTGTTCACTTCTCTTTTCTTTAAATTAACAATGATTATCAAATTAATACATTTTTATTTCAAAGAATAATGGCAGGGGCTGGGGAGATAGCTCTGTGGCACAAGTGCCTGCCTGGCAAGTGCAAGGTCTCGAGTTCGAATCCCGGCCCTGCAAAAAAAAAAAAAAAAAAAAGAAAGAAAAGAAAGAAAAACAAAAGAATAATGGCAAATATAAAATCTGTAATTATTTACAGTATGCTAGAAATAACAGCAGCAAATATTTAAACCCATAACAAATTTCTGATCTTAAACTTAGTATGGACTGTTGGTATGAGAAACAAACGGGGTTTTTTGTTGTTGTTTTGTTTTGTTTTGTTTTGTTTTGTTTTGTTTTTTCTCAGTGAAGCCTGGAAGCAATTCTTGGCGATGAGAGATAGAAAGTGGAAATAAAATTGTCCTTTACTGCTAATTTATTTGAGCATATATCATATAACAGGACAACGTGATGTATGTTAGCTTATTCTCCAGGATTGTACCACAATTTTATCAAACTCCAGTGTTTGAAGCAGTGCACAAATAATGTACTTACTCCACATGCTCACTAGATGGCACCGTGCCCTGGGGCGCAACCCTCCTCTTCCTACTATATGTCATTTCTTCCTCTTCCAGCGCCTCCTACAAAAAAGAAAATAGTACTAATGACAGTAACAACAGTGACAGAAAATATTAGCTGCAAGTCTTCCCTTTCTCCAGGGACAATAGTTAACATCCTTTCTGAGAACTTCAAAAATGACCTTGTTTGTGACCAGAATCTATTCTTTATTAATGACGCAGTGACAAATTATTTTTTACTGTTGCATTTGAAAATAGCATTTAAACTAGCCAAGCAGTTTGTGTCTAGCAAAGATAAGAATATGGTAACAGCCGCAGCAGCACCATCTATGACATTCCAAATTCGGAGTCACAACTTCATTTCACTGAATTCTCAAACAAGTTTAAAAGATAGGAGTGAAGATTACTCCCGCATTACAGATGAGAGAACAATGAACGTGTTCCCTTCTGTTGAGCTACTAACTGATAAAGGTGGAAGGAACATGCATCCATTACAGTGTGACATTTCAGTGGGGCATGTGTATACGCATGCATCTTTCCGTATTGCGCTTACATGTGATGTATGACTGATGTTCAGCACATACATGTGTGTCTATACAAAACATGTGGTCTCCAGACCTTTCAGAATTCTTCTTGGTCATTTCCACACATACATTATACAACATTGTCAGCTAATGGGACTTAATAATTTTCAGTCTCCCAAGAGGCTAAGACAAAAGCACAGTGAAAGTCATAGCTTCGGGGCCAGGCGGGATGGCTCAGTGGTCCAAAGCCCCTGCTTGGGGAAGCTTGGGTGGCTTCAGGGACCGCAGTTCAATCCCCGGCACCACATGCTGCACCAGCCCTGCCCTCAGGGCGGCTGAGCCGGCTGAAAAAATGAGTGAATAAACAAACAAATGTTCTGAAACAAGAATAAAAATAATAAATTAAAAAAAGAAAGTCATAGCTTCCCTTAAAACAGTTGTAGCTTCCTTTCTATGCTCTTGGTCATCCATGCTTATGTTGTAAGATCTGCATGCGAAGTCACTCACCAATTCTGTGTGAGCGGGTAGGTCCTCTTTCCAGATTCCAAGGAGCAAATCAACATGCTGTTGAGAAGTTGATGTAACACACTGAGTTTTGGCTCATGAAATGGCTCAGAATGCTGTACAGTAATCAAACATGACACACTCTTTTTATAGCCTGAACAACCCTGGCTGTTAACATTTAAATGTACTCATGTATGCCATGGGTGAACTCATGGACTATGGAAAGTCTTCGCACTGTGGGGCAGGTCAAGATATTGTGGTCTATCATCAGGTGACGCTGTTTCCTAGGTTGGTCCTAGAAATTCTATAACAGACTTGTATGTCAGGTGCACAATCTTTGGTTTTTAGATTATGTCTTTGTTTTATGGAGAATTCAAGTGAATTTTTTTAGTCAGGGCCAAAAGAGATGGTGGTAAAATCCATAAGGTATGAGATCTTTATGAACCTAGTGAGCATTTCTAAAGGTTGTAGTTCAATTCTGTATATCATGTCACAAGTCTGTGTGATGTAGATTGATTCTAAATGGAGTGGGAGTATGAGTCTTAGATTTATAAAGAGAATTTGTGTAATAAGTTTAGGGTATAACAGAGTTTGTGCTTGTATTGTAGAAAAAGTGTATATTATAGGTGCATTCTGCTTAGGAGTAGTTAATTCTTTGTGCTCTGGGATATACCATTACAGAATTGATTGTGTCCTGAGCTGTGGACTTTTGAGTTGTTGGATGTTGATTTGTCAGCAAAATTTTGTGGTACGGTATGTTTGTGTAGCATAGGATATATCTCTCTGTTGTGGTGCAAGTCTATTTCAAGGCTTGTTGTATATTGATTTGTGTGCTTTGTTTTGTAGTATAGGTTATATACAGACATGTGGTGCTGTGAGGCTATGACAAGACTAACTTGTAAGAGAGTCTGAGTGTTATAAAGCATGCCAGTGTATTGTGTGGACAACCATATGGGCTGAGTGTTTATGTTGTGATTTAAGTTGAGGTATTCTGTACATGAGGGAATGTGTGTAACTGATGTGGCATTTAGCGACTCTGCAGAGAGGCTTTGAATTTTCAAGGCATTGTGCATTATATGATGCATGATTTTATTGGAGTGTTTGCCGCCGTGTCCTAGGATTTGAACCCTTTAGACTGGACCCTGGGAACACATGAAGGGTTCTTGTGGGGTGAAGCTGTGCTATAAAAGACATGCCTGGCAAGGAGTGTATCTGTACAATGTAGGACAGGTCTTGATTCTGTGAACAATGTGTGTGAGTCCTCAAACAGTTCTATGTGTGGAAGAGTAAATGTTTTATTTATGGGATGTACAGAATGTAGAAATTTGAGGTACATCTGTGCATGAGAATGAAGCTTTGTGTTTGTAAGGAAGTCACTGGATAAATCTGTCCATTATAAATGATATCTATGCCATGTACAGTAGTTTGTACACTGCATAAGACGAACACTAGCATGAGTGGCAAGATAATTTGTGGAGGGGCTGGATATTTGGGGTCTGTAGCATGATACTCCTACATTTCCTGTGAGATTTGCACTGTGAAAGTTACCCGTTGGTTATATATCATCTCTTGGTGAGTCTCAGCATGCGGACATTAAATCTTTTTACTGTAACTTCACTGAAGGCATTGGGAGTCATTTTTTTAAGTTCTCTGGTGCAAGACTGACTTTAGGGTCAAACTTAGGTGTTGTGGTAATATTGGATACATCCTGGAACAACTCTTGGCACTTTGCCAAGTTTTATGAAGTACAGGTGTAGATTGTGATGGGGGCTTCTACAGGATGTGTGAGAAGTCTTGTCTCATGGAAGTATGTGTGACATAGTAAGTTGGTTCTAGATATTGAGCAGTTGGTGTGGAAGTTATGGAAGCATGCAGGCATTATGGGACTCATGTGGATGTTATGGAGTGTTTCTTGGTATTGTGGTGCATGTCTATGTGTTTACCATCATATCTGTTGGTGATAGAGCATTATTAGGTAATCTCATGTGCTCACACAAGCAGCACGTATACTAAAATTGCAATGAAGGGGCTGGGGAGAGAGCTCCATGGCACAAGTGCAAGCCTGGTAAGTACAAGGTCGTGAGTTTGAACCCTGGGCCTGGAAAAAAATTAAATAAATAAATAAAATTGCAATGGTACAGAGAAGGTTAGCATGGCCCCTGTGCAAGGGTGATTAGATAATCTCATGCTTTGAAGGTGAATCTCTGTATTATAAGAAATATCATGCATGGGGCAAGTTTATGCATTGTAAGATGAATTTCAAGACTGGATAAAGTCCATGAATTGTGGGGAGACTCTGTTTATGGTGGTGTGTTTTAGAGCCACTAGACAGGTCTATGCTGATAAGTTGCAGTAGTAAAGGGGCAACTCTATCGGTTTGAGGAGCTAACTGCATAGTCTGGGGCCATTCCCTATAAATGTGTGATCTTAGAAAGATTTGTAAGTTGCTATATTTTGCTATATTGTAAGTTGCTATATTTTTCTGAGGACTCTCTTATGAAGTATGTTCATTCATAGCAAGATGAACACAGAAGTTGTATGCAAAGCAATATATCTTGTATTGAACATGTGTACGGTTCAAATTTGGGGTGCTGCAATGTGGGATTGTATACTGCAGAGACAGCTTTTAGTGTTCTCTGTACTGTTCAGAAGTCTGTCTAAGTTTTACGTGTTGTCTATACATTGCAAATTGTGATTGGGCATTATGGGAAACGTGTGAGTTATGAAGTGCTCCTGAGAGGCCAAATTTGTGTCTGTTCTTGGGTGAGTTTGAACTAAATGCAAACGTTGGGTGTAAATATACAAAGTGCATGATAAGTGTAAGTGAGAGTGAATCTTTGTTTTATAGGATAGATCTGTGAATTGTTGGTTATAAATTTGCATTATTGTGTAACTCTGTAAGGTCATTACATCTTGTATAGAATGTGTGTATATTGTATACATACACATTTTTCATGGAGCATGGGTAATTTGTATGTTCTAGAGCCCATCTGAATTTTATTAAGGGTAAATACATGTGAAACAAGGCAATTGTGGCTGTTGTCTGGCAAGTCTGTGTACTGTGTGTGTGCTGCTTTTATTTAGCTGTGTAATATACAGAATTTCTTTGTACTGTAAGACAAATGTAAGCATTGTGGGAAAAGTCTATGACTTGTGCAACATGTCCCTGTGTTGTAGTACAAGTCTTTGACTCATAAGTGTTTTTTTTGAGGGGGTCAAGTCTGTGTGTTGTAGAGGAAACCATGCTAGTGCGGGAGTCTGAGTGTCATAGTGTGAATCTGGGCATGATGGTAAGTTTCATAGGTATGTCTCTGTGTTATGTGACTTGCATGTATTGTATATTCATTTTGTGTTTTGGGCGCTTCGATGTAGTGAAGGTTCAGTAGCTGTTCCACAGAGGGGTCTACGAGCGGAGGTGGGTGGCTATAGTACAGTGCTACATGCTGCTATGGCTAATCTCAGTGATTGAGCAAGAGAATGGACTCATGAACCAAGTTTTGTGTGGTAGGCAGTAGGTAGCATTACTTTTCACCAAACCCTCAAATGCTGGAGCATTCCTGGACAGTGTAGGATTTATTTGTGTGGTTGAGTATTTATATGTGCCATAGGTCACAGTGCCAGTATTTGGTGGGGGGCATATTTTGATGGGTCAATAGCTACATGGTAGAGACAGCCTGAGACCTCGGAGGAATTTTCTGTGTGCTGTGGGATGTGTCCAGGCACCATGGGGTCACTAGTGTTCTTTCTCTGTGAGTTTCTGCCATAGGAATTGAGTACTGGATCTATTTGTGCCAAGTGCAATTGTCCTTTTCAATTGTAGCATGTTTCTGGGTCTGGGAGAAAGTGTATTGCTGGGGAGATATGCTCACAAGTTGTGGGGCTGGATGGCACTACAGGGTATCTCTGGCTGCTACAAGGCTAAACAGAGTGATAAGAGGTCTTCCTGGGCCAGCAAGATAGCTCAGCAATCTAAAGGGCCTGCTTGGGCAAATTTAGGCAACCTCAGGGACCGGGGTTCGATCTCTGGAACCACATACTCTGCCAGTCCCACCCCCCAGGGCTGACTGAGCCCACCATAATTTAAATAAATAAATAAAGTTTAAAAAGAAGACATCTTCCTGGTGTTATGAGGTCAGTATGGGTTTTATGGGCTACATTAAATGCTGTGCAGTGAATCTGGATTTAGGGGATGATTCTGGGTGCCAGGGATGAGGACTTATGTTGTGGAGGTAGATTTAAGTATTACTAAGAGTCTGTCCTACAGAGGGGTTGTAGATGTATGTAGTATATACGTGTAATGCGAAGTTTGTCATTTGTATGCAGTTCAAGTTTTCTGTCAGAGTAGAGGAAAATATTCGTTTTGTGAAAGAAAATTTTTGAAAGGCCAATCTGTCATGTGCTGAGAGTGTTGTAGAGAATGTAATTGTGCTATTGGGCCAATCTGGCTAGTCTGGGCCATGGAAGTAGTGGAAGCTTGGATGTTCTGTGGTGAGTCAGGATATTGTGAAATGAATCAGGGTGACATTTATATGCTAGTGCTTTGTCTCAGTGTTCTCTAGCACTCCAGACTTGGGCTGCTAAACAAATCTTGGTATTGTAGAAGCAGGAAGTGATTCACAGAACTAGTCTGGTGCTGTGGTGTAGATCTGTGTGTCAGGCAATTGATTCTGTTATCATGCAACAAGTCTGGGTGAGCAATGTTGTGTTTGTGATTTACTTTTAATTGTCCATGTGCTACTCCACATCTCTCTCGTTTGGAAAGCAGAGTCAAATAAAAAAGGTGCTTATTGGAATGGCCTATGTGTTGTGAGTTTAATAAATTTTTGAAGATGTTTGCTGTGGGTGTCATCTCTGTGCTGCTGGACCAGTCTTATGGGGTGAATCTGGGTATTATGAGGGATATCTATGCATCGTAGAGTTTTGTATTTTCCACTTTTTCTATGTGTGGTCAGACAAATCTTAGCATTGTGACAAGTTGGGGTTTTATGGCCAGTTGGTGAAATATGATGGGTCTTTTGGTTATGGGTTATTACTGAGTGTTGTGGAGTAAGCCTTGGTTGCCAGGCAAGTATAAGGTGACATTTCAGGTTTCGTAGGACAAGGAGGGTTTTGTAAAGTAGGTGTAAGTATTTCATTGTGTTAAATTTAGTTAACATAACAGTGGTGAATCTGAGTCTAGGTGTTGAGGGATGTAGCTGTGCCTTAGGCATTTTTCTGTGTTGCTCACAATTTCTATGTGTCATAAGACATGTCTTTATGTTGGTAAGGCAAGTATCTGTGGAATCATTCTATATCACCAGGAGGCTCTGCACATTATGGAGCATACCATGTAGTGTACGGTATGTCCTGGTGGTGTCAAAGATGTGTGCTTGTTGTGCTGCATGTAGGCGATTTGTGCAGCTATTCTAGGTGTCGCTTGTTCAACTTGAGCATTAAAGGAACATGTCTTAGTGATGTAGCTTTAGTCAGTGTTTCAGCATTTATGTGTGCTGTGAGGAAAAGTCTGAGAACTGTGGAAACAAGCAAATACTTTAGGGCCATTTTTAAGGGCCATTCCATGTGTTGTTCGTGTAGTCTTTTTATTTCATGTCAGTCTAGGTGTTATGGGACAAGATGGACTGACACAAGTCATTTTGGATACTGTAAGATGAGTCTGGGTGCTATGGAGAAAACAGGTCTTTAACAATGGTACTGGAGGGCCAGCCAAATAGCTCAGTGGATTAAAGTGTCTGCTAGCAGGTGCAGTGGCCAGGGGTTTGATCCCTGGACCTGCTGTTCTGGCCCTGCCATCAGGGCATGCTGAGATGGCAAATGAGAGTGGCAATGGTGGAGCACACCTGTAATCCCAGCTCTTGGGAGGCTATAAACAGGTGGATCACCAGTAGTCTGGCCTAGTAGTGAGAACCTGAACACCCTTCCCTAAAATACAAAAAAAAAAGAATAGGTCTGGGTCTCATGGGCTCATCTAAATATCTTAAAGTGGCTGTCTGGGTCAATATACTGCAATGAGACTGAGTGATTTGAGGGCTGATGGCGTGTGTATGAATCAAGATTTTGTGTTTATTTCTCAATATTTCTGTATTTTCACAGCTAAATCTAGTTGCTATGGAATCAAAAACTTCCTTTTTTCATAAGCAGTCTATGTCATCTGGGAATTATGTGCATTATGGAGAGATGTCCAAGTACTCTGGGGCAGACTAGGGATTATGAAGTGGTTTTGTTTTCTTAGGGACATGTATGAATGTATTATAGCAAGTCTTAATACTGTAATGTGTATCTGTAGTCACAAAGTATCTATTGTCTAGCACTTATATGTGCTTAAAAGTGTAGGTCCTGTGGCAATAGATGTCTTGTGCAATTAATCATTATTTTGTGGGAAGAATTTGAGGGCATGTGTGTATTTTGTGGTTTCTGTGAGGGTGTTGTGGAGCTAGTCCTGGTAATGGTGAGCCACCCTGCATAAGGCAGGATGTATCTCTTTATTTCTCACTATCTGGGTAGTATATGGCAAAGCTGGTCAAACTGGAATATCTCTTTTCCTTTTCAGTTCCCTGTGTATTTTTCAACATTTCTTGAATGCTAGCCTAGGTTTCATAGAGACAAGAAATGATTTGTGCATTGATGGTAGAGTTTGTGCCTGTCTACATATTTAGAGGCATGTCCCTGTGTTATAGTTTTATCTATGTAGAGTGCAGTGTGGCCACTGACTGGGGGTTAGTGGAATTTAGGATCTCAGTCTGTATGATGTGGAATGAAATTAAATGTTTACAGAGTATATGTGTGTGTTGTGATTTTCTGTGTGTAAACCATCTTCCATGGATGTGCTGCTGTGAGTAAATTTGTAACAAGAAGTTACTGGTGTGATGCATCTGTGTATGACAGACTATAAGACTGTGGCTACTATTATATCACATGAGGTGCTTCTGGCAGGTTGAGTCCAATTTCTTGGATGGGGAAGTGGCTTGGTGTAGTGGAACAAGTGTGTGTGTGTGTGTGTGTGTGTGTGTGTGTGTGTTAGCTATGAGTCATACCTGTGTATTATGAAAAGTTTAATGTGTCAATATCTGTGAACAAGTCTGTATTTAGGAGGCAAATCCTGGTCATATATGGCCAAGACAATGTTTTGTTGGACAAGTACATATGTCATAAGGAGAAAACTATCTGTTAAATTCCCGGATCATGTCAAATTTCTCTGTGTGGTAAAGCCATCTTGTTACTATAGCAAAGTTTATGTGTTATGATTCCCTACTTGAGAAAAGTCTATGTGTTTTAGGTCAGAATTTCAAAGGGACTTCTTCATACTGTAGAACTAATGTTATGTTCTGGGATGAGCATGTACAAATAAATGTCTCTACGAGCTGTGATTTTAGAAATACAGTGAATGCTGCTACCAACCGCCATGCAGCAGAAAAGCAGGCTTTTTGAAAATACTGCTGTGTGTTCTCACCTTCCCTGTTCAGTCAACTTGGCACCCTTAGAGGTCAGCCTTTTCTCTAAGTTCAAGAAGTCCGTGAAAGGTAAAATTTTAAATTAATTAGGTCCATGAAGGCAACTGTATCAGGACATCTAAAGATAAGCACTCTCAAGATAAGACTTGCATGACTCCTTCAGCAAGTGATGAGAAGGATCGTCTAAGTGTGTTTGAAGTGAGCACATTCATAGCAATACGGATTTTAGTTTTTACTCAAACACACATAATATATCACAACATATGCCGCATATATTGTGGAACATGTACGTATATGACAGGGAGCATTTAGTTGAACTAGCATGTGTTTTTCCACAGACATGTTTTTATATGAAGTTTGTATTTATGCACTGTAGCATATGTCTAGGTGTTGTGCAATGAGTTTAAGTGTTGTACACACACTGTGTGGAAGATGTTTTTAGGAGTTATGGGCTAAGTATAGCCAATATAGGTATTAAATGAAAGGGTATTGAGAGGGTTAGTTGTGATATTATAGAGGACTATTAATACATAGTAGTTTGTGTCTATTGGTTTCAGGTGGAGTCTTACCATTATATCCCACTCCCTTGCATAGTAAGAATAATGATAAGAAGAGCTAATATCAGTGACACTAATTTTTCATCATGTGTTCTTCTAAACACTTGCTAGTTCTCAGCACATTTATTGTTCTTACTAGTTGTATACCATGAGCACTTTTATTATTCCTAATTTATAGGTAAGAAATCACAAATTTTTTCAAGGTCATAAAATGTGTAATGACATATATGGGATTAGAGCCTGCCTTCGCTTTGTGTGAGCATGAATATTTTAACACAAATCTTCATATCACGGTATGAGTTCATACCAATGTTGTAAGGTGGTGGTGCACATTTACAAGCATTTTTGTGAATAGTACAGGAATCTACATGTTATGCAACAAAAATCTGTGTGTAGGAGGGTGTGTTTGAATAGTACAGGACATACCTCTGAGTTCAAGGTATGCCTATGCCTGCAGAGTTGTGCATCTTTGCCTTGTGGAGTAAGGCATGGCATTGTGAATCCACTCTGCATATTGTGAGATGTTCTGCATATCACAGGATGTACCTAAATATTTTAGAGTAGATTCCTTAATTTCTGTGTACTTCTGTTTGTTATGAATAGTGGTAAATTTAAGCCTCACTTATGCTCTGTAGGGTTTGTGGGTATTAAGGTTGGGTGTCTGCATTGTGTAGGGTGTTTCGAGATGTCCTGGAGTTAGTTTGTATATTATGCAATAAATATTTGTGTTGCCACATGATTTTCAGAATTACGGACAGGCTTTTTTTGCTTTAGTAGAAATGGGCGTAGTGAGAGGGGTATGTTTATAAATTAGCACCTCTGATAACAGTTCCCATGTATCCAGCATTGTACTAAATACTTAACATATCTTACTTCATTTATTATTCAGATCAAGCCTCTGAAGAAAGTAGTACTGCTATCTTTGTTTTACAGATAAGAAAACTGAGGAACAAAGAAATATACTTACCCTTGACGATACAGTTAGCAAGGGATGGGATATGGAGTCAAACCCAGGTGGTCTGGGTCCAGAAGCCTTGCTCTAAACCATTGCAAAAGCTGTATCTCTGCTGTATGCCAGAGGTGTAGCTCAACTGTATGGTAAGGCATATCTGTTCCTTCAAATGGAAAACTTTGCACAGGAGGGTAATACGTATGCTGTAATCTACACAGCGGGGAATGTTTATATACATTGCAGGTTTTGTGCTCTAAACTAGGTCTTTGTTGTGAGGCAGTTCTATTCCTTGTGCAACAAATATCTGTGTTTATAGGCCTGCCTGTGAATTTTGAGGCCTATTTAAGTGCTGTGGGTGGTACTTTAAGGCAAGTCTGAGTGTCATGGCATAAGTCCGTGTCCTACTCATGAAGGGTAAGTGTTAGTGTGCAGCAGTGTGTGTCAGTTGTGAGATAAACAGGTATGTCCCTGGAAGAAGCTGCATTTTGGGGCGCTTCTGCACAAAGCTTGCACTACAGGTGACCAGTGAAAACAGTCTAGGTGTTTTCTGCTAGATTTGAGCAGCACTTCACAAATGGTGTTTGGTGTTGCAGAGCACATGCTCACACTGTGCAAGCTGCACGGGTTGGGTGAAATGAAGCTGGCCAGTGAGTGCAGACCGTGCCATCTCACTGACCACTGTGCGGCAGGGCTGTTGTGCTGCGGAATATGTTCCCATGGTGGAGGCTGTGAGGGTGCTGTGGGAGGACTGAGGGAAAAAGGGACTGTGAGATGCTCCTGCAGCATAGACATCCGGTGCAGGGCATGTTTGCCAGTTTTTGTGGCCCACGCCCACATGCATGCTACAGAGTGGTGCTCTGCACTGAGGTGTCTGTCCATTTATTACAGGGACAGATGTATTCTGGTGACCATGAGTTGTGGGTTGTGCTGTGTGTTGTGAGGGTGAATTTGCAGGTGGCGAGATCAGATGTTGTAGAATAAAAATGTCTGTGAAATGTTTCCAGGATGAGGTCATTGTGTCTGTTGTGCTGTAAGACCATCCTGTGCATGACAGTTTCAAGCATGTGCTCCATGAGGCACAGCTGTGTCCCTGTGCAGTGGGCTAAGGTCGTCTGAGGACTGTGCAGACTGTGTACTGTGTGCTCAGTCTGTGTTTCATGGAGAGAATCCGCTTGCTACGTGTAACACGGAGAGCAGCTTGCAATGCGAGTAAGGTTGTGTCTTGCTGGGATGGCCAATATCTGATGCCATGTTGTGAGTCTGTTCTCTGTGGAGAGACCTGTGTATGCTCTAGAAAGTCTGTGCTCTGTGGCAATAGTTTTGTGCCATGGGGACTATCTGCATGCTGTGGAGACTGTGTCCTACATCATGAATTTGTATGTCTTTGTGTATTAGGAAGAATCTGACTGATATGAAGACAGTGTGTGAGCCGGAATTGTCTGTGTAGGGCATTTCTGTCCCATGGGGCAGGTCAGATTCCCTTAGGTGAGTCTCTGTTTTGGGGCAAATTTGTGTGTCTTGAAAAGCATATGGTGATGTGGAAAGTGTCCCTGTGGTACTGGGCAAGGCTTTTGCTTGAATATTTATGGCCATGCTGAGATGTGTGTATGTGGCTTAGGGCAAGCTGGTATGCCAGGCCTGTGGTTAGAGGTTCAAATGCATGTTTGTATCATTTGACCAGTGTGCGGATTAAAAAAAGATGAGTTGTACACTGCTGGCGCAAGTCTTTTTTTCCAGGCAAGTCTCCCTCAAAATCTAAAAATAACAATAGACAACACTTTTTTTTAATGGTTACTAGGCATCTGAACCTGTTGTAATAGTGTCACTGTTCTCAGTTTTCATCTGTGTAAACTGAAGCACACAGAGAATAAGCGTTTCCTGATCACACAACCAACAAGTGGTGGAAGTTTGAAACTAGAAAATCTTCCTTTCCCCACTCTGTATGGATCCCCATAGTGCCCCAAGATCCTCTCATTTCCAATGTGACAGGGACTGACCTCAGACTTTGGGCTGGGTGGCAAAACATCAGGTGCATGTGATTTGGGAACAAGAAATATCAAGAGGCTCCCAATCTGCAGAGTAATGTTGGTACTTTAGTACTGTACAGAAAAACTAGTATCTTGCCTGTGAAATAACTCTTCCTACCACTGCAGAGCCCCAAGACCCATTCCCTGGACCCACAGCCTCATTTTACTACTGTAGAGGAGCCAGTGCACATGCTCTGCCAACCTTTATTTCCTGGGAAAGCAGCCTCCATTCAAAAACAAATGAGAACCTAGTGCACCAAGTTGGGAAATGCCTAGGGCTCTGCCTCTGCTCTGGGTGAGAGGGATTTCTTGAAGTTACAGTGGGTATGGAAGTCTTTCACTCATCCCTCTGTCCTTTGATTCTACCGATAAGACAAGCATCAAAAGTCACTAATAATAGAAGGCAGTGTTGGAGGCAGGGGCTCAGCAGGTGTAATGAGCAATGGTCAGACAACATTGCCACATACTTCTGTAATTAGTATTTAACCCATTTCTTACTAAAAGACTGTGTTTTATGTTTTGAGCCTCCCACTTGCAGTAGAAAGAGGGGGACTGTGAGGGTGCTTCCTCTATGTTGAAGAGATGAATTCAGACTTACCTTCGATCTCTAGATCACACTACCATCAGCAACTGCTTGGCAAACGTTTTTATTTCTGCTCCTCATACATTTCTCACATTTTCCTGTTATACCATTCTAGAAAATTCCAGGAACTGAGTCCAGAAAGCTTTAACTCTGTGAGTACCTGAGGAATAAAAAAAGAGGTTGAAAGAGAAGCCTTAGGATGTCTATTATTCCCTTTTTAAATAAACAGCTGCGGCCTCACGCATGTCCAAGACAAATATCACATCTGGGACAATGGTTTTCTGTTCAGTTTTTCCATTTTAGTTTGTACAAAGTAACAAAAATAAGCATTTCAAGGACTTAACATAATATTTCTGTTTGAAAACCACTAGGTTTAACTGCACATGCCTGGGACTCTTAAGAGGCAGAAGCACAAACGTGATGCTCTAGCACAATGCCAGATGCTGCCAGAGGGTAAGAGTGCTGTTGTGGAATGCAGCCATCTTGGAAGAGAGAAAATGGCTGACCTGTGGAAAGCTAGACCCTAGCTAATGCGAGAAGAGCTGCTGCTTTTCAAATCAGTGGAAGAAGCAAGCTTGGAATATTCAATAAGTAATGCTGAAACAATTGGTGACCTATTTAGAATAAGACAGAATTAGATCCTACTTTGCATCGCACATCAAAATCAACTCTAGATGGATTATGAAATCAATTACAAATGAACGGAAGAACTGGAGGAAAATGCAGGTGAATTCGTATATAGTTAATTATTTCCAAGGAAAATAAAACCACAAAATCAACAGCTAACAGATGTAGATATCTAAAAATACAAAGCTTCAAAATGCCCAAAACATCACTACCATCAATGATGAAAATTAAGAAGTGAACAATAACTAGAAAATAATGTTATTACCACAAATGATAAAAGAATTAGGTGATATGTCTTGGGACTGGGGGAGAAACCTTAAACTGGCGCATACCATTTGATCCATGAGTTCCACGTCTACGAATTTATCCTAGGGGGAAAAACCAAAAAGTCACAGAGATTTAAATGGGAAGATATGTCTTAAATTATAACATCAAAAACTGCACATATATACATTTAATAATAGGACTTTTACTGACATTTGATGAAATATTATGCATCTAAAATAATATTCTTGTGAGGTACTCTACAATATGAAGAATTACTTGTAATATATGTTTAATGAATAAGACAAAATGATAATTGTATGTACATATGGTTTTGCTTTTCTGTAAAATAAATATCCCTATGAATGTATTTGCATATGTTCAGAGAAAAGAGACTGATAGTAATTATGTTTATAGTGATTATCTCTGGGCTATGGGATTATGGGTAGTTCTTATTGTCATCTGTTTACCTTTCCAAATATCTACAGTAGATAATATATATTTTTATAATAAAAGGGAAAACAACTTTTTGATAAGATATTTCAATAGTCATGTAAAATCACTGAGAGCAAGGAGAAAAAAGTGTAGGAACAAAGACAATAAAAAGCAAAGGTTACACATCAACCTAGACCAATGGAGGATTATGCAAGATGTACACATTATGTTCCACAATAAGATCAAAGCATTATTTATATGTTGGTATGTAACAATTTCTTGTACAAGATGGAGCCCTGGAATCTTTTCTTGGCTACACCAGAGACTGGTCACATGTCCCTAGATGCATCAGTGACTCTCTTTGCTGCAGTGCTCTGCTAATTCCCCCTCCCTCTTCCTCCAAGGTATTCTTTTCCTGTCCCCTGCAAAACATGCTACCAGCAGACACGTTCAAATTAGGAAGTGACCCACGTTGTACACTTTCCAACAAGCCTTTCACCCTTATTGTTCTCCTATGACTGCTATTTTTTCATCTAACTCAAAAGCTATTTATTTTGTTTTCCACTCTCTTGTGTCAAATCAGTCCAAATTCCAGAGAATTTTTAAATGCCACATCACTTGCTTTTCTTTTCTCTTGATGAAACTGACCTATAAAAAATTCACTTTTCCAGGCAGATTTCTGAAACACATATAAAAGCTATGTCAAAGGAATCTCCTATGCTTCTCACATCCTCAAAATTATCCCTATAAGAACATCGTCTTTACTGTATAAATTTATGTCCAATGACCCAAAATAATTTTTCAAATGAAGGCACAGCCACAAAATTTGCTATTTCTCTCTCTTTATTTCATTGTAATACCCAATTTAAATTTTTTCCCTTTCAATACAGGTTTATCTCTCACATGAAGCAATTGCTCTTAAAAATAATCAAAGGCTTCCCTCTTCCTCATTTTCTCTCCCAACAGGTACCTCATTACACAATTTTCTTAATGTAAGAAGCATGAGGAAGCAAAGAACTCTTCTCTCCATTGCAAAATTGTATTTCTCTCATGCCACTCACTAAGACAGCAGATCTGAGAACATCTTGAACAGTCGTAAACCATTTCTTCACATCTAATCTGATCATGAGGCTGAAGGAGATTTCTCATTTCCATTACATCTTATTTTAGGAAGTATCTCACGAGAATCACAACAGGAAGTGTCTGGATTTCCCTGTAGCAACTCACTCACCATTTAAGAAGCAAGCTTTAAACTAGAAAAGTAACCAAGGAATATTTAGAATTGAATCCATCTTATCAGTGCCGCTGACTAGAGAAATTCCTACACAGGTCTGTATCATTCCATTCCAACAAAACACGTCACTCTGTTTAAAAAGTGGAGCCTGATTAAGTATTTTACGAAGCCTTTCTTGGCTACTTACCAGTTGCGTACTGTCTCCACCAGCTCTGAGGCTGTCGCACTGAAGGGGTGGAGGAAAACAGCAACGCAACACAGCAGCTACTTGAAAATGAGCCGTGCTCGGAGCAAGGGATTAGCTCAACGGAAATGAGTAAATTGCCTTGAGATTATCCTCAATAATCCTCCACAATCATAATATCATGGAAAGTATTATATGTGAAAATGCGCATGCTCATTAGAGGACACTGTTTGACGGGCAATCCTCTGATCCAAAACACACTTAGATTCCTTTGATTTGCACTGGAACCCCTACAAGAGCGTGGGCTTTTGGCTCTTCCGTCTCCTAGCAACGTTCTCTCCCTCTCTCTTTTTTTTTTTCTGCAGTAGTCCTACTAGGTATCAAAGAAACTGCAAAGACTGAGTCTCTCCGAAGGAGCTGTCCCATTTCATTGTCCAGTATGCGATTTCCTCTTGTTAGCAATACATAGTGAGGAATTCAGTAGCAAGGTATCTTGAGGACATTTTCTTACTTAACTGGCATTCCACGGTGAAAAACAGAGAATGCTGTTAGACCTTTTGTTGGCACAGTGCTATGTGTAAACCTCTTCTGGAATGTAAATATGCTGATGTCACCAAACTGCACACTTAAATAGTTAAATTGCTGAATTTTGACCTTTCTTACATTTAATTACAAAGAGAGAGAACTGTTCATTCAGGCCTCAAAGATGTGTTCTATCTGGCCATATTCAAAGATAGCATCTGCCGAGATTAAGGAAGCAAATATAATACAGTACCATCCCCTTCTCATAGTTCATAATCTAACAATCTTTACAAGTTTAAAAATAGACCCATTTTGTTTCTCTTTCTCTTTGAACAATTTTGGACAAAAAATTCGTTAGTTAAAGTTGTTATATAATCTGCCCCTAAAACAATGATTTCCAAGAAGTTAGACAAAATAAGAAAATAGATCACTTTATGTTGTCACTAAAATTGTGTACATCTGAATTGATCATGTGTGTTTTCATTTATAGTGTAGGTTTTATGTTCAATTTTATTCTCACAAGTTAATTCTAGAATGACTATTGAGTAAATATTTACATAAAATTTTTCATTAACTAGTTTTTACCAGATAAGAAATATCAGAAAATCCATTTTGATACTTAATAGTAAACGAAAATAAAGAACTTATGTACTACTTACTGTGCATTTGTTATATGTCAGGAGTAAAAAAAATACACATTTTGATAAAGAAACAGTGCATGTGCACGTTCTTAGTTGATATGTAAATGGTTATAGTTACAGATTAAAATGACACTTGGAAAGGTGTGTGCCAGCTGTTTTACTAGGAGACTGTTCTGGATTAAAAGAGCTTAAAACTATATCAGAAACAATGAGTTCATTCATTGTATCCTAGGAAGAAAGCAAAAGTGCTATAGAGAGCAGAGTGATGGCCCTGTTCTCATAAAGGCACATGCTGAAGAGTGGAAACAAATGGCTATAATGTGTACAATGTCCACCGAGACATGCTGAGAATTGCCAGATCTAGGCCAGGGAGAGACATGTCCACTATATTGAGCCTTCAAAATTTGCTTGGGGCTCCAGATACATTACATTAAAGAATATTATATATATATATATATATATATATATATACATATATATATATATATATATATATGAAAATAAAGCATAAAATTCTTACAGAAGAATAAATATTCCATAAAAATTCTATGGAAAATTAGATTAACTTTCAGTGGCGCAGTTCTATAGGCCCAGCACTTGGAGGGAATAGAGGAAGACTATCACAAAATCAAGCCCAATTTCGGTAATTTAATAATTGAACAGGGCCTTTCTCAAAATTTTAAAGTTTTTTTTTTTTTTTTTAAGTTAACGATGTATCTCCATGCAAGTATGCTGGGTCAAAGCCCAGCACCACACACACAGCAAAAACAAAGATACATTCATTTGCATTTGGGGATTAGTGACAAAGTGTTAATCCCTCAAAAAAAAAGTCTTTTTCATACCAAACAGCTGGATGCTAGACTTTGAAGAATAATCATGCGCCACCTAGTGGTCAAATTCTGATACACCAGGGCTGATGGATTTTTTTTCTCCTTTTTACTTTTTCTCTTTCCTTTTTCTTTCTTTCTTTCTTTCTTTCTTTCTTTCTTTCTTTCTTTCTTTCTTTCTTTGATTTTTCTTTATTCTTTTTTAAAATTTCATTTAATAAGAAACAGCAATGAGACAGCTTCAAAACACATTGGTTGGACAGTCACAGTAATTAATACAATGCATATTGTTACCTCCATAGTAGATGTTCAGAGTACGAGATGCAGACATAACTTTTCTAAACACTGTTAGTACAAATATTTCCTCTCAATGAGCTCAGAGAAAGTAATTGTATGCATAGTATAATATTTCATAATACTAGTGGTTTATCAGCAGAACTGGCCATGTCAGAAGCTATTGACGAGCTTTTTACCACTCAGCATATTAATATGGCTTTACTTTCTATACCATGTGGTTAAAATTTTCTGCTAGATGGTTAAGACCAAGTTAAAGCAAGACCTGTATAACAAATGTTGTTTTCGTATCTCCCAAGGTCAGTCAAATCCCCTTGGGATTTACCTTAAACCATGTACAGTGCTTGGTAGCACAGTTATCAGTGTCAGCCATCTGGATGAGTCACAGCCTTTGCTTGACAAGTTTTTTTTTTTGGCTTTTTTTTCTTTTTGATGCTGGGGATTAAACTCAGGACCCTGTGCTTGCCAGGCAAGGACTTATTCCACTGAGCTATCTCCCTAGCCCCTGCTTGACCAGTTTGCTGTCTGTAAAAGACTGAGAATGTTTTCTCTCTAGATGACGCTCCCTAGGCACACTATAAATCATTGTTCCCTTTCCTCTGTGGCACCATAATCTCCTTGAACAGAAATACTGGGAGACCATTTTGTTATAGGATGTTACAGCACAGGTTCTCTTATGTCCTGAGTTCTCACTGATCTTGAGGGGCTAGGGCCAAAATATTGGCTCTCTTTGTAGCCTTTCTTTCTCTCTAAGTTTTTGGTCTGTAAACTTAAGTTATTAACCCTCCAGAAGAGAAGCTTCGTCAATAACATAGGTACTTGAGCTTGACATCACTGTCTTTCTGAATATCAGATGCCTTAGACTTAACATGGAACTAGTATTTTTCTTTTTTCTTTTTTTTTGGAACTAGTATTTTTCATCAATCATTGATATTCTAATAAATCCCTAAAGAATGCAATAGAGAAAAACAGTTGCACATTTTTACACAGCAATTTAGAAATCGAACCATATACAAATTTGTAGCAGGTGAATCCTATGGCATTTTTCCTTCTCTCTTTTTCTCTTTTATTACCCATTTTATATTTTTTAAGGAAACATTTACTGAGAGTATAATAATAGTTGACATGATGTTAGAAGCAGCACACATTTAAAAGACCAGAATGACAGGCATTCCAAGCATGTTTTTATTTTTTAATTTTTTTTCTTGTTTCAGAACTTTTGTTTGTTTATTTTTATGGCCTGCTCAGCCTGCTCTGAGGGCAGGGCTGGCGCAGCATGTGGTGCCAGGGATCGAACCACGGTCTCTGAAGCCACCTAAACTTTCCTAAGCAGGCGCTTTAGACCACTGAGCCATCCTGCCAGGCCCCCAATGTCTTCTATTTATGAGAATTTTATTGAGGACTTTTGCATCTATGTTCGTGAGAGATACTGGCCTCTATTACTCTTCTTTCATTGCATCTTTCTCTGGTTTTGGTATCAGTATAATACTTGCCTCCAGGAATGATTTCATGAGGATTGTTTCCCTTTCAAATCCATTGAAGAGTTTGAGGAGTACAGGTGTTACATCTTGTGTATATTTCTTGTAGAATTCAGTGGCAAGTCCATGAGGCCTGGGACTTTTCTTTGTCGGTAGGGTTTTCATTACATTTTGTATTGCACTGGCTGTTACTGGGCTATTGAGAGTTCTTATATATTCTTGATTAAGTTTTTAGAAATTGTACCCTTCTAGGAATCTGTCTATTTCATCGGTTTCTTCAATTCTGTGAGTGTAAAGATTCTAAAAGTAGCTATGAATGATCTTCTTGATCTCCACAGGGCCTGTGATAATGTCACTATTTTCATTCCTTATCGCTTGAATTTGAGTGTTTTTTTCCTCTTTTTGATAAGGTTAGCTAGGGGCCTATCAATTTTGTTTAATCTTTCAAAGAACAAGCTTTTTGATTCATTAATTCTTTATATTATTTTGTTTGCCTCTATTGAATTAATTTCTGCTCTAATCTCTATAATTTCCTCTCATCTTTGAGCTTTGGGTTTGGTTTGCTCTTCCTTTTCTAGACGATTTAGGTGCGGTATTAAGGTATTTATCTGCTCTTGTTTTGTTTTCTTAATGTGTGAGCTCAGAGCTATAAATTTCCCTCTAAGAACTGCTTGCATAGCATCCCATAAATTCCAGTAGTTTGTGTTTGAATTTTCATTAAATTGTAAATATTGTTTAATTTGTTTCTGTAACCTACTGGTTGCTGAGAAGAGCGCTGTTTAATTCCCATAGATTTCTGGGGTTCTTGTGGATTCTTTTGTCATTTTTCTCCAATTTCATTGCACTGTGGTCAGATAATATGTATGGGATAATTTCTGTTTTTTGCCAATGCTGAAGCATGACTTATGACTTATGAAATAACATGTGCAGCTGAAAAAATGTGTATTCAGAAGTGTATGGGTGGAACACTGTGTATGTCCAGTAAGTCCACTTGTTCATAGTTCTGGTTCAGCTCTGTTACTTCTTTGTTAATTTTTGTCTGCTTGACCTATCTTTTTGGGATACAGGCGAATTAAGGTCTCCTGTTATGACTGTTGTATTGGATATCAAATTTTTCATGTCCATTAAGATTTGTCTTATATAGCTTTATGCTCCTGTGTTTGGATGCTTATATATTTATGAGTGTTACCTGTTCATCTTGAATTTTTCATGTAAACCAATATGTAGTGGACTTTATTGATCAATCTAGGTATGAAGTTCAGACAATCTGCAAACAGGATTGCTGCCCATGGCCGAGTTGCTAGGCTATGTAACATTGTTTTCCTTCCTTTTACTTTCAACCTATGAATTTCTTTATGAGTTAAGTGTGTTTCTTGTAGAGAGTATATTGCTGGATTTTGTTCCTTAATCCACTGTGCCAGTATATTTCTTTTAACTGGATAATTAAATCCATTTACGTTGATGGTTATAATTGAAATGTATTGACTTATGATTGACATTTTTTTACCTACTATTGTTTATTCCCTTTTCTCCTGTGTTTAGCTGGTTGCCCTACCTGGTGGGTTCTTTCTGTTTTCATTCATGGAGTTTGGGTCATTTTCATCCCTCTATAAAATATTTTTAGTAGTCTGTGTACGGTTGGCTTTGACATCATGAAATTCTTTAGCTGTTCCTTCCTGTGGAAGTATTTCATTTCTCCCTCATACTTGAAAGACTTTTGCAGTGTATAGCAATATGAGCTATAATTTGTTTTCATGGACGACTTGAAGTACTCTGTTCAATGCTCTTCTTAACTAAACGGCTTTTGGAGAGAAATCTCCTGTTATTCTAATGGGTTTTCCTCTAATGTGATCTGTTTCTTTTCTCTAGTGGCTTTTAGTACATTATTCTTCTACTGGATTTCTGGGACCTTGACTCTTACATGCATGGGTATGTTTTTAGTTGGGTTATGCTATTTGGAGTATTATATACTTCAGATAACTGAATCCAGATTGTTTTCTGATATTTGGGAAGTTTCCTATTACTTCTCCCCATATTTTTTATATTATTTGTATTGAGTGTTTCCTTCTCCTCCATGCCTATTAGGCTCACGTTTTTCAGCTTTGTATCATGTTGCAGATGTTGAATTATGTTTTCCTGCATCTTAGTTGCTTTTAAGAGATCCTTTCTTACCTTTTCGCTGGCTGTGACTGTGTCTTCAAGATCTGAAACTCTATTTTCACTTTCTTTCATATGCTGTTGCTAGCTTGTGATTGCGATTTTATTTTCCTGTATATCTCTTTGAAACAGCTTCATGTGATCTGTTTCTTTCCTATATTGCTCATTCAAGGATTTTGTCATTTTTCTATTCCCCTCTAAATTTTGTCAATGTCTTCTTTAGAAGCATTTATTCTTTCATTATTATCCTTTCTTTTTCTACATCAGAAATTGTTTCTGATCTGACTTCCTCTCTACCTTTCTGCAATTTCTTTATTTTTGATGCTATTAACTCACAGAATTGTTTTTTTTTACTTCACAGGATATTTCTTATTTCAGTTACTCTATACATTTCTGCCTTTGTACTTTTCTTCACATGGTATTTCTCTATACTTTTCTTCACATGGCATTAATTCAGAGATTTTAGCTGTGTGATTTCCATGTTCTATGCTGGTGTCTCCTCCATTTATTCTGGGTGGGCTCAGGACCTGAGATTTCATCTTGCTCCTTCTCTTTGTCATTTTTATAGCACTGTCCTCTGACTTTCGGTGTAGACCTTTGGTGAAGTTATGTCATTAGTGCCTACTGAAATTTTGTTCAGGACCTACCAAATTTGATCTTGTCCAGATGTGCCTAGCTTGGTCTAGCTGCTGTGCTCAGCTTCTTCCTGCTGCAGCTCATGGAAGTGACCCCATTGTGCTCTTTTGGCAAGATATTTAGCTCCTGGATTAGGTGGGAGCATCTGATCCCCAGCCTCTCTGCAGGGAATTTTGCTGCAGGCTTCCACAGTAGATGCCAGGATTGAGTTCTGGGTGGGAAGAAGTTCCTATGGTGTGGAGTCACAGGCTGAAAGTTCCTACCTACACGCACAGCAGTCTGGGTTCTGGTTGAGGTAGTCTCTCTTTTTCTTTAATGTATTTTGTACAGGGTCTTACTACGCAGCTCTGACTCATAGTGATCCTCCTGTCTCAGTCTCCCCAGAGTTAGGACTACATGGCCCAGTGTGGCATATGGTGCTGGGAATCAAATGCCATCCCTGTACTTGCCTAAGTGGGCACTTAATCTGGCAAGGTATCTCGTAGAAATAATTGAAGGATTTTTTTTTTCTGTATTTAGTACATGGGTCTACAGGGTCTATAGGGTCTCACTACATAGATCAGACTCATAGCAGTCCTCTTGTTTTCAGCCTCCCAAGCACTGGGATTATGGCACGTGCCACCACACACAGTCTCAATCGCTGTCTCAGCATGGCCAGCAGGTGAGGCCGGCATGGCATGTTGGGGATCGAATCCTGGGTGCTGTGCTCTACCTAAGTAGGCGCTTTAATCTGCTGGGCTATCAGTTTGATCCTTGAAGGATGTCTACAAAACATTAAATTTCATCAAAGACCCATTAAGCATTACCTATAACTCATAGAGAAGCAAAAACATTTTCCATATTGTGTTTTAATATAGCTCTTGTCACTTCTATAATTTCCGGTATACATTCTGGATTTAAGGGAATGCACTGAAGGGAAGAGATGTGATGAGAAGTACCAACAAACTTGCTTATCTCCACTTAGGCCAGAGAGGCAAGGTGCAAATGAAATCTGACCTCAGTCTTCACAAACTGCCTGGTAGTCTTCCCTGGAACATGGTGAGAGAAGCGGCCTCACTGGGAATGCTTCTCAGAATTTCCCTAGCCTTGCTGCAGGACGCTATTTCTCATGCATGTGCCTCCATCCAGCAAGGTGTGGGATTTTCCATCTTGCTTTCTCCCTTAGCTTATGATGTTAGGCTGTAGACCTGCTTAGCTGTAGTCTAGAAATAGCTTCTCCATAACTGAGCAACCCACTGCTCAGGTCATTTTTCATCTGGCCTCAGTTCTCCTCTACTTTCCCAGGCAGCTAAGGATGGTGGGGCTGATCCTGTGGTATTCTTGCTTATGCCACCTCTTACTGCCAAACTTTCTGCATTACTTATATCCACCATGTTCTTACTGGCCAAATCTATGAGTGGCAAACCCACCCTGGAAAGTTTTGCTGCTTATAGATTGCTTGATCGCTTGACAGGGACAATTTTTCTTCTCAAAATTAAATAGATATAGTTACAATTTCTTAACCTTTTCTGATATGATAACACTTTAACCAATAATACAACTATGATTTTTAAAAAATTATTTTTTTTATTTATTATTTTTATTCTTGTTTCAGAACCTTTGTTTGTTTATTCACTCATTTTTATGGCCGGCTCAGCCCGCTCCGAGGTCAGGGCTGGCGCAGCATGTGGTGCCCGGATCGAACCGCGGTCCCTGAAGCCGCCCAAGCTTCCCCAAGCAGGCGCTTTATACCACTGAGCCATCCCGCCAGGCCCTAAAAAATTATTTTTAAAGTGATTTGTGGTAATAATTTTAAAGTACAGTACTAATTATTTATTTAAATTTATATTCCCTAGAAATATTTTTAATTATTAAAAAATTGGCCTCTAACTCAGAATACACAATATGCTTAGTCAAACTTGCACCATCCCTTAAGCCAACATAGTCAACCTCCATCCTTTACCTGGATAATTAGCCAATTAAGTAACTGAGTTACAGGACAATCACCTAATTGCTATTAACCACTCTACAATACATACATACACAGGGGAACTACAACAACATTGTTAAAACAGGAAAATGACTATTTTTAAATTATCACCTTTAAAATTTATATGAATTATCATCTTTAAAATTTAAGATGTCTGGAATAGCACTAAAACCACTACAGGGAAATTCTGCCACTAGCAATAGGAGATCTGGCACTAGATTAGCACAAAGAGTTTTAGAACAATCGATGTCAACATTGCACTTTATCTAGTAATCCTCAAATGAGTATCCTTATGCTTTTAACTTCCCAAGTCTAAGCTATCACAACCTCTGGCCTGAACAATCCCAACAGCTTCCTATTTTGGCTGTGGCCTTTACCAGCATGCTTTTACCCAGCCTCCAGAATGGTTTCATTAATACAGTGTTAATTGAAATATAGTTTCCATAGAATAAAAAACACTGACATAAAATACATAACTAAAAGAATTTTTAAATGCAGAGATATCAAGATATACCAGATAGAATCATCTCCAAATTTCTCCTGTGATTACCTCTAGAACAGCAGCATAAGAAATTCTAGGGACCCTTCCCTTCACAGAAACAGCTATTGAGTTGATAAAAATGATCAGATGTCACTCTTTGAAAAATCCTAGAATCTATATCATAATAAAAAAATTACAATATGGAAAAAATTTACTGAAGGAGGAAGCTTCTACCTTATTGTAAAAGAGTACTGAGGTATTTTACATTGCATACTTGTTATTCCATCTCCCTATACAAGTGGCAGTTCTGATGAGGCCAGTCCACACTCCTGGTGCATGTTGTCATAGGAAAAATAAGGAACATCCTCAAGGAACAGGAAAATCATTCTTAAAGTGCTTGTGGATTTATTCCTATCTGACTGTGCCGCAAAGGGCTGATATTAGGGCCTGCCTTAGTGTTGCTTCACTGAGAACATTCCCAGGTCTCGGAAATCTTCCAGAGAGCTTTTGGCCCAAAAGATTTAAGAGCACAGATATTCAGGATAGTGGCCTGTAACAAAATAATGTAAATAAAATGAAGGTCAAGGAGACCAAGAAGAAAGAGATTAGGAAGAGAAAGCTGTATAGGCTTGGAGTGTTGATCAGTAGTAGATTGCTTCCCTCAAACACATGAGGCCATGAGGTGGATCCACAGCACGAGAAAAAAACAAGATACTTGGAGAGGAAAAAGTAGAAGAATGAGGAATGTAAAAGCTACTTAACATTGACAGAATATAAGGGAGAAGTTGGCCGTTCTATAATATTGTTGGAGACAGTGATATCTCACTTCTTGTAATGGTCAGAAGAAATTATACAGAAGTTCTGAAGAAAAAAAGTGGGGTTAAATAATATTACAAATCAAATAGCTTTGCCAGTCACACATGCAGCACTCCATGTATCCTCAAAATAATGTGCATTTTTATCAAGTGCACATGGAACATTCCGTATGATAAGCCATATCCTAGGCTCATTTTAAGACTGGAAATCATATAGATGACTGATGAAGACAGATATATCCATAACAAAAGCAAAATAAAAATATTCCTGAATATGCAGAAATTAAACAATACACATTTAAACAACCAGTGAATCAAAAGATGATAAAGAAAGGTAGAAAACACTGTTTGGCAATTGACTATTGCACACAGCCGTACACAGCACACAGCAACCTTTGGGATGCAGAAAAGCTGTGCCCAAATGGGCACGGTAGCATTAAACACTCACAATTTAAAAGAAAGGAAAGGCACCAAAGGAATAAAGTGACTTTATTCAGAAAGATAAATGAACTTTATTCATTCATCTTAGGGAACTAGAAAAAAAAAAGATATAAACCCCAAAGCTATAAATTATGTGACCAGAACACATATAAATAAAATGGCAGATATAAAAATAGAATCAACAAAACAAAAAGTCAGTCCTTCAAAAAGATTGACAAAATTGACAGACTTTTAGCTCAATTGATTGAAACAGTGAGAAAATAGTTGAGTTAATAACTAATGAGGCTGGTGAGATAGCTCAGCAGACCAAGCACCTGCTTAGGCAAGCACAGGCAGCAGGATTTCATCCTTGGTACCAATTGCCATGCCAGCCCTACCCCCTGGGCACCCTGAGTCACCAACTGAGTCTGAGTATGTTGGTAATCCCAACACTGGGGAGGCTGAAAAGAGAAGGCTCACTAGGGGTCTGAGCTGCGTAGGGAGAACCTGCACCAAATTCATAAATTAAAATAAGTAAATAATGAAAATGACATAACCAGAGACTTTATAAAAATTTTGAATATTACGGGAAAATACAATGAAAATTTGAAAACATTAAATAGATGAAATGGACAAATTCACAAAAACACACATAATAGCAAAATGGATTCAAGAACTTATATAGTCTACACAAACTAATGAAATGGAATCAAATAAAATCCCCCCAAAAAAGAAGAATAAAAAAACTCATAGTGAAATGACTTCAGCTATAAATTCTATCAGTAACAATCTCTGCTCAAAGTCTTTTAAACAATAAAAGAGGAGAGAATACTCCCTAACTCATTCAGCAAGCCTCCTTACCCTACTAACGAAGCCAGGTAAAAACACCACAAGAAATCAAAGTATAGATGCATATATCCTCAACAAAAGGCCAGCCAACTAAATTTAGCAGCATACTGAGGGAATTATACATTCTGACCAAGTGAACTTATTCGACAGAATAGAGTTGCAGTCATCAAAGTGTTATACTTACATAAAAACAGACATTGATCAAGGAGAAAGTGTAAGATCCAGATGATTTTTTAATAAAATTTTATTTATTTATGCTATGGCCAGCTCAGCGTGCCCTGGGCATGGGACTGGCACAGCATGTGGTGAGGGGGATCAAACTGCAGTCCCTGTGCTTGCCTAAGCAGGTGCTTTAGACCACTGATCTATCTTGCCAGCTCTGATCCAGATGATTTTTGACAAGAATCCAATGATTATTCAGTGGAGAAATAAGACTCTTTTACACATGGTGTGCTGCAACAACCTGATATTCATACTCAAAGGACTGAAATTGGGCCTTTAATTCACATAATATAAAAAAGTAATTTAACAGGAGTCAAAACCTAAAGGTAAAATGATCACAGCCATCCTGCATGTATAGCATGGTTTTCCCCTTCCTTTTTTCCTATCTTTGCTCTATTTTCTCATTTTCACTGTTTAATCCTTAAGTTCAGTTTCTTTCCACTTTAATATATCTACTATACCTTTCAGATTTTATTTATTCTTTCAGGTTCTTACACTGGGGAGCCAACATGATATTCACACGTGTGCGTCTGATCTATTTGACTTATGGATAGAGCATCTAGTTGCATCCTCTTACCTATAAAGGTTTTGAGATTGTTTTTATTTATAGCTGAGTAGTATGCCATTGTATAAAAATACCACATCTTTTTCATTAGTTCACAAGTGATGGGTATTTTAGTTGTTTTATGAAAATATCAGTCAATGATTAGAATTTTCACCTTGACTAATTCTTTATGCTGATATATCTGAACAACTACATCAAGCATAACAATGTGTAATACAAAACCCAAGGTGGAATACCTCCCATCTTGGTCTTCTAAATGTGTACAGTCTCCTAATGTCTTAATTACTACACTCTCTGTAAAATAAGTTAAAACAAAAAGACAAGGAAGAAAATTAAGGTTTTTTTTAAATCAAGCACCAATATTCATTATTTCTGCAATCTTGCATAATTATATCTGTTATTCTGAGATTTGATGATAAAATAGGTAAATTAACAACCATTGTTAATTAGCTACTCCTGTTTTGAAAATCTGTAACATATGTATTGTTGTATGTTGTCCCGTTTGTATCTTTTTTTCTATTTCTTTTTGTTTCTGTAATTTCTTAATCTTCAAAATTAAATTAAATTAAAATTAAAGTTAAATTTATATTAAATTTTTTAAAACTAAAGGTAAGAGCTGCTACTATAAAAAAAAGTCTTTAAAAAACAATAAAGAGCTCAATTTTCATGACCACAGATTTGGTAAAGAATTCTTAGCTATGACCTCCAAAGTTCTAGCAACAACAAAAATGAAAATTTGAGTTCTTGAAAAAGCCATCTGTGCTTCAAAAGGTGAAATGAAAACATAGCCATGAAAAACTGAAAACATAACCCACACAATGTGAGCAAACACAACTAGCAATGTGTTAGCCCCAGGAATTTCTAAAGAATTCTAAAACAGCAAAAAGAAATGCAAAACACCTGAACAGACAGACCTTTCGCCTGGGAGGACATACAAATAGCCAACATTCCTCATTAGTCATCAAAGAAATGCAAATTTCAAACGCAGTTGGATACCACTTCAGATTGTGAAAATTGCCGTGATTTTAAGCAAACAAAATATTAAGAAAAGTAATGTTGATTGAGAAATGGAAACCTTGTACAATACTAATGTAGGCGGAAAATGATGCAGTTTTTAACTATTAAGAACTGTTAGGCACTTCTTTTAACGTTAAAATTACCACATGACTCAACACCCCCACCTCTAGTTATATATCCTCAAATTCTGAAAGTAGACACTATACTGTTGCCGGTGCCCATTTGTCAGGCTGCAACATTCTTTGAACTTATTATATAATCCAATTAAATTTGTACTTAAAAGAAATCACGACATTAAATTCAATAGTAACTTTCACTTGCTAGGTACCCAGGAGAAATGCACCCAGTTAATCATTCCATCAAAACCGAACAAAGTAAGAGGAACTATGTAGTCAGATAATGGATATTCAATCACAAATAGAAGCAGTAGTTTCTACCATTCTGCAGAACAGTGGGAGAGCTGGGGTTAATGACTGCTTGTTGTATATTTTATGACCACAATAACTAGTCGAGGGGAGCTCAAATTTTCCAAACACAATGTCACAATAAGGTTAAAGAGATATTAATTACCCTGATTGGATCAGAGCATGTCATGTCTATTTTAAAATACCACACTAGACCCCACAAGCATGTACAGTTATTGCTTGTTATTCAGTTTTTAATGTTGAAGGAGAGACAAATGTTAACTACTGTACTCTAATTTTATACATCAGACTGTTACCTGAACCCACATTTTCCCACCTAAAATATATGATCTACAAGATGATGCTAATTTCGTATTTCTCAGATTTTTTTTAGAAAATGTGCAGTCTCCCAACTCACATACCTAAATAAACTGGTTTAAAGGGTTCCTTCGCTAACAGGTCCATTTGTTCTCTAGATCATAGAGTCAAACTTTTAGGAAGAGTAAAACACAATATGGAACTTAGAACCAAAAGACTCAGAATGAAATTATGACTCTTTTCTGTACAAACCTTGTTTGTCATTGGAAATAAACATATATGACACATAGTAGACATCCAACAATATTCTCACCACCATCCTTTTACTTTATTTTTCTGTTTTTTAGAGTGATCATACCAGTTTATGTACCTACTATGAGTTATGCACTTTTTGCAACTCAAACTCCAGGCTGATACTTATTATATTTATTCTATATTTTTTTGCTTACATATGGAGTATGTAGTGGTATGCACTGAGGCTTTAACTTTCATTTTTCCAATTAACAATGAGATTTAGTATTACAATGATGACCACCATCATGGTTTAGTTTTTTGGAGTTTTGCTTTCATGATGTAATATGGTTGTTAGAAGCTATCCTTTTTATTAGGCTATGATCTTTATACATTCTAGATATCAATGCTTTGGTTGGCTATCACTGTTATGAATACCTTCTTGTGCTTTTTATGTTGGAAATGTCTTTGTATACCACCAAATCCTGAATATAATTTACATTAACTTCTAAAAACGTCACAGGTTTGCCACTTAATTTAAGTCTATATCACATTTGTGATTGATTTTTGTATATGGTACAAGATAGGGTACCCATTTCAGTTTTTGTCATATAAATCCCACTTGTCCGGCAACATTTCCTAAAAATCTGCTTTTCCATCTCTGATAGACAGTACCACTCCTGTCACATATCACGGGTCCCCATATGTAAAACTGTCTGTGGAGACTTTCTCTTATGATCCATTATTTTGTCTGTCCTTGTGCCAATAGCACACTGTCTTTAATTACCATCACTGTGAAAAAAAATTATGGTAATTCATAGGGTATTGTTTTTATTTGATTTCCTTCTACACAACGAGTTTTTCATGTTGTTAACATCTACATTTTCATATAAACTATCAAGTCAGGTTTTTTTATTTTTTAAAAAATGTTTTATTTTATTTTATTTTTTTCTTGTTTCGGAACTTTTGTTTGTTTAATTTTTATGGCCAGCTCAGCCTGCCTTGAGGGCAGGGCTGGCACAGTATGTGGTGCCGGGGATCGAACCGTGGTCCCTGCAGCCACCTAAGCTTTCCTAAGCAGGCACTTTAGACCACTGAGCCATTCTACTGGGCCCCTATGAAGTCAGTTTTTAAAGTGACACAAAAAGAAAATGTAGGGACTTGATTGACGTTGTAGTCTGTTTATTCCATGAATCAACTTGAAGAGCATATGGAATCTTCTATGAAAATTACAAAGTCAAGTATGTAGTTCATTGGTACAATCCCTACCTGGCAAGCACAAGATCCTGATTTGATTCTTGGTAGCAAAAAAAAAATTATTCTCTGATTCAGAGCCATAATCTCATTTAATAATATTTTATAGCTTTCTATATAAGTTTTTTCTATTATAATTGTTACAGATTTTCCTAGGTATTTGATATGTGTTTGATATTGTATGTTGAACTTTTAGAAATCTTTCATTTTTTAACTTTTTGCTGATACATTGAAATACAAGTGATTTTCATACAGAACTTGTATTCAGAAGTCATGTTAAATTATTTTATAAATTTAAAAAATGTATCTGTACTCTGATTTATCTTCTTTAAAGACATGATCATATCATCTGCAAAAAATGAGTTTAATTTCTTCGTTTCCAGTGTTTAAATCTTTAATACTTTTCTTACATTTCTACACTGACTACATACATCAACAAAAAGAGAGTCTCAAATTTGTACAGTGGATATCTTTGCCTCATTCCTGACCTGAAAAAATAATTATGATTTTATAACTAAGTAAGCCTACATATTAATTTTGAGATAGGAAAAAATGACTTATCAGATTAAGAAATTTTCTTTTTACTCCTACTTTGTTAAAAGTTTTTTCATAACCAGGCCTGGTGGTGCATGCCTGTAATCCCAGCACTTGGGAGGCTGATGCAAGAGGATTGGTGCGAGTTTGAGACCAGCCTGGGCTACAAAAGTGAGCTCAAGGCCTGAACTGCATAGCTAGACCATGTCTCAGAAAGACAAAAAAAAAAGTTTTTTCATCACACATGAGTGGATGATAAATTTTACTGACTTTTCTTGCTGAGACTGTAATAATATGGTCATATTTTTCTCACTTGCTTCATGTGACAACTTAGAATAGATTTTTGAATCTTAAGGAAACTCATTTATTCATTTCTAGAATGAACTTAAGTGGAACAATAAGTGGTACCTTGATAATCATCAATGGATTCCCAGAGAAACGATTTTATACAAGAAACAATGAGTGTTTTGTTTCACGTAACAGGGTATCCTGCAATAAGGTGATCAATACATATAAGTTTTAGTTCACTTGATCAAGTACCAGGACAAAAGCTTCACATCAGAATATGTCAAGCGGCAAATTCCATGAGTTTCAAAGAAGTTTAGCAGCAACATACGGCTGTACTGTATATTTTATTTTTTGCCATATTATTTTTAATTTATATTTGAGACAGGGTCTTATTATGTTCCCCAAACTGGCCATAAATTACTTACTACATTCAAACAATCCTTCCATTTTCACCTCCCTTATAGCTGGGACTATAAGCATGGACCACTGTACCTGGTTGTTATTGTGTTGCTGTTGTTGTTGTTGCTGCTGCTGCTGCTGCTGTTCTCTGGTATAGGAAACAAAAGTCATAGCCTTGTGCATGTTAAACAAGTGCTGCTCTGCCAAAATAGAAACTCACATATGTATAGCAAATACCCTTGCCTCATTCTTAATCTGAAATAAAAATTATTATTCTATGACTAAGTATGCTTATATATATATTTTTTTTTAATTTTAGGGAAGGGTCCCCAGGGTGTTCAGGGTCTCACTACTAGATCAGACTCATGGTGATCCTCCCATTTACAGTTTCCTAAGAGCTGAGATTACAGGTGCATGCCAACAGTTCCACTCTCAATTTCAGTCTCGTTGCACCCTGGGGGCAGGGCCTACTCTGCAGACCCAGGAATTGAACCCTGGCCCCTGTGCCTACTTTCAAGCTCTTTAATCCACCAAGTTATTTGGCTGGCCCTATCTCTTAATTTTGAGGTATGGAAAAAGTACATTGTCAGGGGCTGGTGAGATGGCTCAGTGGTCTTAAGCATCTCCTTAAGCAAGCTTAGGCAACCACAAAGTACTGTGGTTCAATCCCCAGCACCACATACTGCGCCAGCCCCTCCCCCAGAGCAGGCTGAGCCAGCTGGAACATTAAAAAGTACATTGTCAGAGCTATATCTTCAGTCTTGCTTTTGTATATCTCATTTGCTAATATTTTTTTTTAACGTTGTGCACGCTGTTACCTTGTTTGTTTTTGGTCTTTTTTCATTTTATTGATTTTTTTGGTGGAACTGTTTTTTACAGGAGGTTTTATTCTTTGTTTTGGTGCCGAGGACTGAACCCAGGGTTTCCAGCTTGCTAGGCAAGCACTCTACCATTGAGTCAAGTCCCCAGCCCCTCATTTGCTAATATTTTGGCTGGCATGTGTGCATCATTTGACATAAATAACAGAGGAGTGCAATTTTCTTTTCTTGTTCTGCTCTGGTTGGTTTTGATATTAGCGTTACTTTAATCTCATAAAATGAGTTAGGTGATGTTCTCTTAGTCTTTTCTATGCTATGGTTTGTGGAAACTTGGAATTTGCTTCCTTGAATGTTTAGTAATGCTCACTACTGCAATTTTTACTACTAAGCCTGGAACTTTCTCTATAGAATATTTTTAATGATTGTTTTCTGCAATGTTTCTTGAATCTGCTTTATTATGATGCAGTTTACAAAGGATTTGTCCCTTTCACTAATGTTTTCAAAGCTTCAGCTATACCCTTATTACCTTAAATCATCTCTAGACATCTGTAATGACATCTCATTTTTCATTTCTGCTACTTGCCACTTGTGACTTTTCTTACATTTTTCCAAATAGATTTATCACAGTACTCATTTTCAGCTTTGTTGATTCCATACACATTGTATTTGCTTTCAATTTCATTATTTCATTCTGTTTTCCTTACTCTCCATTCCATGTTTTTTATATTAATTTTTTTCTTATTTCTAGTTTTCATTTTTTAAAACTTTTTTGAGGTAGATAATAGATCAAAAATATTTAGACTTTCATTTGTCCCAAAATGCACACTTAAAACTGCAAACAATTCTCCTATTTCTTCTTGGAGTTACTGAAAGAATTTATGTGGCATTTTCATTTTCATTCTATTGCAAAGGTCTTCAAATTTCTAGTTTATCCCTCATATTATTTAGAAATGCAATTCTTACTTTCCAACTTCATGGAGTTTTGCCACTCTTCTAAATCACATTTTAACACTTAATTTAAGTTCCTAATTGCAAATGACTATTCTTTACTTATATAATTACGTTGATTTGAAAATGAAATAAAAACAAACTATTCGAAGTAGATAGAGGACAAATTTTGAGGGGACATTCATGTTTCCTGGACACTGTAGCACCATTCACTATTGTTTTGGGCAAGACAGAAAAAAACATTTCATTGGCTAGTTCTTCAGGCAATCAAGTAAAATAATCATGAGTTCAGTTTGTCTCTTAAGCAGTTAACCTCATCCAGTAACAACTTATTGCACACACTAAACTCTAGTCAGATGAAGAACATGAGGGAAGTGTGCTATTATTTGAAAAAGAATCAAAACACACCACACTGGATGAAGTAATACCTAAGGCTGATGTGTGGTCAAAATGCACAACAGATATTGTGAGATGGAAAGAAACTGTTCAAAAGGACAGGTAGGATAGAAGAAAGGAGAAAGCAGTGAAGGACAAAGAAAACAATACAAGTTAGTTAAGATTGTTATACCGTAATGTCTTAGTTCACTGAAAAGAAAAGCTGTGCTAATATTATTTCAACAAATTTTCATGTCTATATCTTGTACTCTGACTATTTTGAAGATAACAATACATATTTTTTTTACTATTTTTGTATTCTCTTTAAAATAAAAAACCATTTAAATAAAGAATGTACCAGAGCCCACCAAATAGCTCAGGGAATTAAAGCCCCTGCAAGTAGGTGTGAGAGATAGGGGTTCTATCCCCCAGCTTGCTGTGCCAGCCCCGCCCCCAAGGAATACTAAAATGGCAACTGAGACTGGGCTTGGTGGCATGTGCATGTAATTCCAACTCTTGGGAGGCCATAAACCCACAGATCACTTTGAGTTCCATCTAGTAGTGAACAAGTGGACACTCTATAGACCCTTCCCTAAAAAAAGAAAAAAGAATCCATTAACTATTGTTATTCTCCTATTATTTGTTTTGAAATTTTGTGCTTTTCTTCTACTCTCTATAAATTAAAAATATATAAACTTGGTGGTGTATTATCACCACCAAAATAAAAGAGTAACATTAGTCATTAACAGAATCTGGATATGGGTCCAATTACATTTTTCCACCAATAGCTCTTTGTTTCAATTTTTATTGTTTAAATTTAACAATAGTTGTATTAAATATTTTCATCATCAGATCAGTTTAGATTAATACATATAGGTATATAATATTGATCAAACAATTAAACATTAACCTTTCTAAATCCACATTACTTTTTTTTTTCTTTTCCCCTTTCTTTTC
>PVJA010015358.1:0-45542 GCA_004027025.1 Myocastor coypus | reverse complement strand
GCCTTCCCTGTCCCTTTTCCACATGCCCTTTTTTTTTTTTTTTTTTTTTTGTCTTTTTGAGACAGGGTCTTGCTATGCAGTTGAGGCTGGCCTTGAGCTCACTTTTGTAGCCCAGGCTGGTCTCGAACTCACACCAATCCTCCTGCCTCAGCCTCCCAAGTGCTGGGATTACAGGCGTGTGCCACCATGCCCGGCCACATGTCCTTTTTGCAAATAAATGTCAGATGTTCACACAATCTGAGGCTTTCTGATAATGTCTGTCATCAGCATTTTCAAAAGGCTTTCTCACCAGTACTTGATTGCTTTCATGCCTTAACTGAGCCTGTTGCCATCATCTAGGTGTGGACTCTGTGCAGTCATCAGGTTTTGTATTTGACTGTGCTAGTTCTAAATCAGGTTTATGTTAAATACAGACTGATGAGCATGAATGTGAAGAAGTCATTTACATCTCCCATTTTGGAGACATGTAGGGGATATATTGTGGATTTATAAATATTCCTAATGCTGTTTTTATGGTTTCAGTGCTGTGAGGCTCTTACAATCATAGGACACCTATGCTGATTCTGGATCATGTAGTGCTGGGGAGGGGCTAATGCTGTAGGACTGCAGGGGCACACAGAGGCTCATGCTTCCCTTCGTGGGAAGCGAACATCTGCCCCTATCCAGCCTCTTGGTGAGTGGCAGTGACGAAGGCTCTCTTTGCAGCACATCCACAGCAAGCAGTCGGTGTTTTTCATCTGGGAGTTGAAGTGGATGCAGGAACCTCCCCCTGCCCTACACTGCCAGTTCTCTGTGGGCTTCTCCCCAGCCTCTGAAGAGCGGCTGTCCATCTCCTTGAAGCCCTACACATACGAATTCCAAGTGGAGAGCTTCTTTGTATGTAAAGGATCATCTGGGGAGTGGTGTGGGCATGTGAATGTGAAAGATGTCCTTATAGTCTTTATTCTTAAATTTCAAATGGACAAACAGTATAATGAAACTAGAGCTCAGGAATGCACTCATTGAGTCCTTCTCAGGTGGTATCCCATGGGGCTGTGCTCTGGTGCTGCCCCAGGGAAGGTGTGGAAGATGAGTGCTAGTCCTCACCTTGACTCAGCAGCCTCCCGCTTAGGGCTAAGCCACTTAGCGCTCTTCCATAGATTGCCAGCTCCCATGCAGGCAGCCCGTGGTTTTCTTTTTTTCCTTTTTTGTCTTTTTGAGACAGGGTTTCATCCATGAGTTCAGGCTGGCCTTGAGCTCATAATGATCTTTCTGCCTCAGCGTTTTGAGTGCTGGGATTATAGGTGTACACCACCACACTATACTTTTCTGAAGGTGTCTCATTTTCTAAACCAACTACCAACAATATTGCAGAGTGTGGAGATAGTGCTATTCTGGGAGAACCTGGTTTAGTGAGCTTGGTAGGGCACTGAGCAGGGAGTACACTGAGTGAGTGCAGTCTCAGGACTGGACTGTGCTGGGGTTTGTGGCTTTTCTTTTTCTTTCCGTGAAACCCTTGGGCTTTTTGCCTGAGAAAGGTTTTCACTTGCAGTTGCAGACTTTGCCCGATCCCCTTCTCACTTACAGATCCCTCCTTTTGGCTCTCATCTTATCTCTCATGTCAGTCCTTGCACCAATATAATCAGCATCATGGCGTGTCTTTTGGTGTGTACTGACCCTTGTTGGTGCATGGACAGTAAGGGTCTTGGATGTGATGAGGGCTCTGTGAATGGTAACCTGGTTACTCCTCATGGACAGTCAGCATGTGTTGCTGTCACTTTTCTGGTAATTTCTTCCTTATCAGATTAAGAATGTAGAAAGAATTTCTGTGTGTAGACTGCAGGCCCTGTGTTCACTGTGTGTGTCCCTGTTGTTTTTATGACAGCAGCTTGGCAGATGCAGAGTGCTGTCTCCTAGCTGTGCATCCTATACAGAGTGGGTAGTGATGGAAGCATCTTGTCCTGGCTCACAGTCAGGTGTGTGTCCTCTTTGAAAAGAGTCCTTCATCCATTTTTAAGTGGGCAATTTGTTTTTTTATAAATGGACTCTTAAGTTCTTTATACATCCCAGGTATCAGTTCCTAACGATATAAATAACTGGAAATATTTTCTGCCATTCCATGAGTTGCCTTTTTACTTTCTTAATGGTGTCCTTGAAGCACAGAAGTTTCCAGTTTTTGGTAAAATCTAATCATTTCCCCTTTTATTGCTTACTCTTTTGGTTTCGTGTCTGAATAGTCAATGAAAATGCCTCATGCAAAGTGATAAACGTTTCCTCCTGTCTAAGAGTGTTACTTTATAGTTTTAGTGTTTGCATCTGAGCTCTGACCTACTACAAGTTAGTGTGTGGGAGTGGGAGTGGGAGTGGAGGATGTCACAGTCCATCTTTTGTGTAACCACAGACTGAATAGCCTCATGGGCAGTGTGTGGTACCTGGCAGCAGATAGGCAACTGTAACCATGAGAGTTTGTTCAACAGAGTTTTGCTTGTAGTTGTCAACCTGTAGCTCTGAAGAAGTTAGTTTCTCCTGTAGCTACTCCGGTCCTGAGTAGCAGCATTTGAGCTAGCATTGGATTTCAGAGCAAGCTGTACTCACTGCTCACACCTTGGGGCCTCATCTGAGCCCCAAGACAAATGTATCATTGGCTGTGCTCAGTAACAGTCCAGGTCTTGAGACGCTACCACAGCTCCTCAGAGAGGGGTACACAAGAATCCCTGAGAGGCTGGCACTGGAGAATTTAAGATCACCTGGAAGGATATGGAGGAACTCAGTGATTTTGCCAAGTTGTGATAATGGGCTTGTGCTTTGGTAAGAAAATGTATGTTTTAGTAGTGAGTACCAAACACATGGAATGAAGTAACAGTTCTGCTGGTGTTTGCTATAAAATACTTCAGGGGGATTCAGAAATGTAAAGGAGTAGAAGGATCAAAGGAAACAAAGTGTTGATAAGCAGCGGGGAGTTTGTGTCATTGAAAGCTTTAAAAGATTTACTATCATTGGTATGAGGGTTATTACACAGCCAGTTCTTCCTGTGCTTCAAAATGTCTCTGACTTAGAAGATCTGAAGGCCATGCGGTGAGGACTTCTCAAGAATGTCATGCCTGCAGCAGGGCTCTTGTGGGGCAAAGGGCTGCAGTGGTATCCTGGTGCAGGCTTCTGTGTTCTGTGGATATGTGAGATTGTTTATCCCTCTCTGCCCAGACCCTTTACAACGTGAAGGCAGAGGTCCTGCCACCTGCAGGTGCGGAATACTGTAGGACTGGCTCACTCTGCTCTTTGGAGGTGTCCATCACTCGACTCACTGACCTCCTGGAGGTAGACAAAGATGAGGCGCTGACGGGGTCCGATGAGTACTTCAGCACGAAGCTTATGTATGAAGGTGGGTCTCAAGGCTCCTTTTCCTGACTTGTCATGGAGGTGCGATGTTTCTGAGTACAGTCCTAGAAGGACATTCCACAGTGACCAGTACTTGTTTGGTAGGCTTACTGTGGGAAGACCTCCATTTTCATGGCATGTTCTGGCAAGCTCATAGCCAGTGTGGTCTGGTCCTCTTCTCCACGTGGTCCAGGACCTGGCTTTTGAGTCATGGCCAAGCTCTACTGCCCCACAGCTGCCTGCCACCTCTCCTGTATTATCATCCTGTCCGGGCATGTGCTCTCCCAGGGCCTTCCCTGCTCTCTTCCTTCCTGGCTGCTTTAGTCCAGTGGTTCTCAATAAGCCAGATGTTTACTTAAAATCACAACAATAAACCCATTACATGGAAACTGTTCATTACATGATCATTACATGATCATTCATGGAAACTGTTTTCCAAAGCAAAAGAAAACACTGGGGAAAGAAGAATGTTTTACATTCTTCACATCTCTCTAACTAATCAGCCAGCAGAAGGTAAGTAGACATCATCCTGTCAGTACCTATTCTGCATCTTGAAGTTGTATTTCCTTGGCTGGAGTTTATGAAGGAACTCTGGCCTTGAGCATATTGTAGCCTGAGAAAGGGTGATATTTTAACAGTCTTTCCAACATCCATGGGTTCTCTGAGACACTGCCCCAGGGCCTATGAAGCCTGCAGTATGTCTGACAGACTGATTATGGTGGAATCTGTGTCATCTGGACAATCTCGCCACCCTCATTTATTAAGGCCTTGGTCTGTCCTGTGTTCCAAGTGGATTTTTGCTTAGGCACAATCATTTACAATTGTACCTTGCTCGTTTGGAAATACAATTTCCCAAGTGGGTAGGTCTCCCAGATGCTGACATTGTCATTTTACAGTGTGTGAAAGTCATATTACAGGTGTCCCCTGCACAGTCTGTGAGTGCTAGGGCTCTGACAAGCTTGCAGCTACAAATGCAAGTTTTCAAAAATTGTAATTTTTGCTGAAAGTCTATATCCTCAGCAGCAAATACTATTAGTTGTTTTCTTTTAAGTGATAGCCTCACATACATTTAAAGAAAATATCTGTCAGGCAGCTAAGGCCCATTATTTGTCAGTCATTGTTCCAAGCCACAAGTGGGTCCTACAGACACCATGGCCATTTTGTCTAGTAGAGGCACAGCTGGGTACTTCTTTAGGGCCCAGATGTCATCCTCTTGCAGTGGGGTCAGTGCTGCATGAGAGTGGCAGACCTCGTGCCCAGGGCTGGATGTGCCTGCACCCTCAGCCTTGGTGTGCTATTTAACTGAGCTCTTCACCCTGGGGTTACTCTGCAAGTAAAGTGTAGTCATGTAAGGAACACAGTGTGTTCTACCTTGTCTGATGGGTTTGGGTGCTGTGTGGTACCATTTAGATGTGACATTCTCAGAAGGATCCCATCACCAAAAGAGACAACATCAGTGGTGGATAAGGAAGGTCCAAAATGGTGGTAGCAGCAGGACCTGCTTTGGTGACAGATGACTCCATGGGTTTCTGGCACTGTTGGATCCATGAGTCCTCACAGGTGACAGAGCCCTGCCCCAACCCATGATGCCCACAGAAGCCAGGGTCCTTCCTGTGCAGTGGTCAGGCACCCATATTGTGCCCGGCTAGGGCTCCCAGCCTCATGTGTGGGATAGCAGGGACTAGGCTGGGGTACATGGCCCCTTTTCCTGCACATGCATCATTGGACATCCAAACTTGTCACATAGGCAACAAGACACTTCCCTACACTGATCTGGGTGGCATGGGCCTCTGTGACTGCTTTAGGAAGGACATTACTGAGTTGTTGGCAGTCTCTTTGTTGTGAGAGTATGGAGTGGTCACCATGAGCTTGAGGCCCAGCAGCTTGCTCACTTCCTGCTAAGCAACACTTGCTGGGTCTCTGCCCAGCTCAAGGCAACCCTGTCCTCACACCCTTGTGCTTGCTCCAAGCTGCCGTTAGCTTGTTCAAATCCTCCTGGAGCTGCCACTGGCTGCTGCCTTGCCGTTTGTTCGTTGCTCAAAGCAAGACAGTCCTGCTCACTCCTTTCCATGGCTGGTCCTGGTAAGTGGTTAGTGGGTGTGAGAATTCCAGAGTCATTGACAGGCTGGCTTTGAAGTACTGACTTTAACAATGACACTTGTGAGTGTTGAGACTGCATGGTCCTAGGACAGCCCTGCAAGCATGTGGTGCTGTCCTCACCCACAGGTGGTTGCCCTGAAGGTCTAGTCAGGGTACAGAGCATTGGTGCTGCCCCAGCTCCAACAGAACTGCTAGTCTGGACTACCTGTGTATTTTAACCATACTTCATTTATTGTAAGAGGAAAAATGAGTTTCTGTGTTTCTCCAGTGTGGTCCAGTGTAAACTAGAGCTAACTGCATGGTGACAAACAGTATACCCACTTAGCAAGGCATGTGTGTTTCATCTGAAGGCACAGTCACACCTGGTTAGGCATGTGTCACCCAACCTCAGATGGTGGTTGGTGCACAGTGCTACCTGCTCTGCTTGAGCATTGAATAGCCTCTGATTCTCCTTTCAGTGGTTGACAACAGCAGCAACTGGGCTGTGTGTGGGAAGAGCTGTGGTGTTATCTCCATGCCTGTGGCTGCCCAGGCCACTCACAGAGTGCACATGGAGGTGATGCCTCTCTTCGCGGGCTACCTCCCTCTACCGGATGTCCGGCTATTTAAGTACCTACCACACCACTCTGCGCACTCCTCCCAGCTGGATGCTGGTAAGGACCCCCTAAGAGACGGATCTCTTTCATGTTAAAGGTATCTTAGGCCAGATGTGTGTTTGCTAAGCCCAACTTGGCATGTCATTACTGGTCACACCTCCCAGAATGTGACAAGGCACTTTTCTGAGTCTTTGGCTGGGCAGAGTCCTCTTACCCTTGCCTGTTTATGATCTAGAGCTCACTGTGACACAGGAACACACACAGGTAGGCATGTTGGGATTCTGAGGCACAAATCATGATGTCCAGAGTGTGGGTAGCAGAGGGCACAGTTGTGCTGGTTACTCTCCATGGAGTGAGGCTGAGGGACCAAGAGTACATGTTGCCAGCTCAGCAGATCAGAATTAAGTCCCAAGAACAGTTTACTGTACATGCACTGCTTTAGCTCTGTCATAAAGTGGGACACTCCTAAGGTAGAACCAAGTAAGCAAGGGACTCAGTCAGTGTCGAAGTAATTGGTGGCTTCATGTGGACAGTATAGGTTCATGCTGTACAGGACAGACAGGAGAATTATTCACTTGCTGGTAGAGACCCAAAGCCAAGCCTGTTGTTGCTATCTCAGCAGTCTTAGGGCTATATCTCTGTGTAAGGTGCCCTGTAATAGGTAGGGTCTGGGATGACATCTTTCCATAGGTCCACTGGCGTTAACAGGAATGATATGCCCCTTTTATTATTGTGCTAGGCTTGTTCTCATTTCCTGTGTGTTCTACAGATAGCTGGATTGAAAATGACAGCCTGTCCGTGGACAAGCACCCAGACGACCAGCTGGACTGCAGCAGTGTGCGGAGTAGAGGCAGTGTGCACTCGGCCACCAGTGGCGAGCACAAGGGCCTTCCCATGCCCCGGCTGCAGGCACTCCCCACTGGCCAAGTCTTCAACTCCAGCATGGGCACGCAGGTCCTGGTCATCCCTAGCCAAGATGACCATGTCCTAGAAGTCAACGTGACATGACAGCAGCTTGCAGTCATCTGGCACCACAGACTTCTGTGATTGCACTTTAGGGACTGTGACTGGATTATTCTGTTGTAACATGCTAGCTCTAACCAGAGTTGGTGGCCCTGCTTGGCCACAGAAGTACCAAGGAACGGTACTGTGCAGCTGATCCGTGGAGGTAGAGCATCACTTCATCTTGTCTGTGATATGGACCCTTGTTCTTTTCTTACCTATCTATCACCATGCTTATGTCTGACCATGTCTGCTCTGAGCCCTGCTCCTTTCCTCACACTCACTGCTACAGGACTGTCACTCTGGGCTCCCCACACAGCCTGTTAGCTAACTCTGCATGGAAGCCTTGTCTTTTAGGCTGGTGCCCAGCAGTCCTCGCTAGCTTTCTTCGATTCCTGTGTCTCCTCTGGTCAGATGATTGCCCAGCTTCTGGGCTGACAGAGTGGACTTGGGGCTCTTTTAATTTCTGAGACTTGTTTTCCTGTAGTGATGCCTTTGAAGGCCAGGAGGTAGTTGGTAGGGAGCATAACCCTTGTATGCCTTGGGATGCCAGAGTTAGCTGACAATGCGAGCCACAGTTGGAGCTGTGTTAAAAGTACTTGAGAAGGACTAGGCCAGGGCAAGAGGAGCAGTGCAGTGTCAAAATAGCATAGGTATAAATGTTTCTGGTCTCTATGTTCCCCAGTGTTGATTATCATATGCACTTGGAATTAAATATGTATTTATTTTAATTGTCATATATGTGGGGTTAAGATGTTTGCTTCCTCTCATCTTTAAAGTCTGCTCACATAATTGTAGCTGTGTGATCAACATCTTTCTTTTGCACCTTAAGTCTTAGCTGATGCTCTGTGTGAGGTGAGGAGTAGGGGTCCTCACAGTGTTCTGGGCTGCCTGTAGGGAGGACCTGGCCTTGGGTAACCTCTGCTGGTCCACTCGGTTGCAGTCATACCATACCAACAGGTTAATTTACTTTTGGTTGTAAATTTAATTGTACATATGGTTGATTTATTATTTTTAAAAGTACAGACTAACTGATGTAATGTTTATGTATAAGTTGCACCAAAAATCAAGGACAAAATAAATACGTGTTTTTATTGGTGTGAAACTCACAGACTGTAAATAACTGTTGTATGTATTAACCCTTTTCCAGCTTTCCAAAGCAATGTATTTTTGTACATAGGAATAGAGTACTCTGAATTCCTTGGCACAGTGTGCTCAGAATAGAACTTGACCAGATGAATGCAAGCAGATGCAGTGGGTCCAGCAGGGGCAGGGCTTGGGAATGACCCAAATGTGTGAGCCAGGTGACCTCGCAGTCCTGTCAGTATTCTGTGTTGGCCTTTGCCTCATTTGATGAATAAAGCTGGTATGATTTTTCCCCATGGCCTTTTCATTTCTAGAAATTGGAAAAACATGTAAGGAAAAAAAAATCCATCTGTTTTAAACTTTTCAGAAATGTATATTCCTCACATTCTGTTTAACTCATCAGTGTGGTCCAACTGGTTAGGCAAAATAGAATTTAAGATTCAATAAAAGTTTCAGGTCTCAGAAGTAAGGTTGCTCTTTAGTCCCATGAACCAAGATGTCTCTGACATCTGGTGCTGTTAGAAAAGTGTCCCATCCTCATGAGCACAAAGCTTGGTGTGCAGTGCTTTTCCATTCACCTCTGAGACAATGCCTGACAGAGGGTTTACTTCACTATTCTTCAGTTTTCTGGTATCTGACTCCCTCAGGATTAAAGTTTTCTAATTATATATATTCAGAATAAGAAAACATGAGGAAATAAAAATGTCTGTAGTCCTTATCTGGAAACAGTGAAATCAGATCACAGATTTCTTCCTCCGAATTGCCTGTCTTTTGCAAACTGAGATAAATGCTTTTGCCTTTTTTTCCCCTTAAGACAAAAAAGAATGTCATGAAAAACTTGTTAAGTCCTTTCATTCTTAACAATCGTATTAGTGAGGAGGCTGTCATTGGGGTTTTGTTGTGAGGTTCTGTATGTAACACAGTTGGTTTTGAATAGTAGAGAAGCCTGGTATGAAACGTATGTTTCAAAAGCAAAGGATATGCAGGGAACCTGTAGAGCATGTACGTATGGCAATGGAAAAGAAGATCAATTACAATTTTTCTGAATTTTGTGGGTTCTCCAATGATTGGAAAGATTATAACTCAAGGTTTTAAGGTGGAATTGTGCTGTCTCAAAATGAATTTGATCTATCTACATGGAATGGCCCAGCCCTTAATGGTCAGATTTGTGTTAGTCTTAAATGTCCATGGTGAATGGGAGTCTCAGAGTAGGGAAAACACATGTAAGGCTTCTATATTCACTTTTTAGCATTTAAAGTAAGGTTAAGAGCTGGGTGTGGTGGCACACGCCTGTAGTCCCAGCACTTGGGAGGCTGAGGCAGGAGGATCAGTGCGAGTTCAAGACCAGCCTGGGCCACAAAAGTGAGCTCAAGGCCAGCCTGAACTGCACAGTAAGACCCTGTCTCAAAAAGACAAAAAAAAAAGAAAAGTTAAAGTTTAAGAGGAAATTAAATACACTAGGTTTGCATCTAAAAGGAAAAAATAATGCCATTTTTTATAAAAGAACTAACCAGTCTGGTTCTGCTTTCAACTGTGATTTTTAAAATGCATTTTAAATTTTACTTTCATGGGCCTGGGGTATAGCTGAGTAGCATAGCGCCTGCCTGGCAAGTAGGAGATCATGAGTTAATTCCTGGTACCAAAAAAAAAAAAAAAAAAAAAAATCTCAAAAGTTTTACTTTTCATGAACATGTCCCCTTTCTCTAAATTTCCTCATTTCTTGTATCTGGCTGTAGGAGCGGGCAGCATCCTTACAATTTAATGTGCGGGGCTTCTGTGATTGGGGAGGGAGACCAGTTGGCTTTGACGCTGAAGGTGTTAATTCCATTTTCATGGTTTATTATGAAGTCATTTTTTGACACTTATGTAATATGTTAAACTAAAACCACTGTATGAAGACTGTTTAAAATGTAAACATTAAAATTCTAACAATACACATTTTAAGAAGAAACTGCTGCTTTGAACTTGATTCTTTCGCGATGACAAGGTGTGAGGAGTTAAACCTTGTTCCTGAGTCTTCCGCTTGGGAAACAATGCGAGTTTTTTTAGTTTCCTGCCCTGTGACCCACAGACCTGGAGGTCCGAGCGACAGGCTCTCCTTCCTAAGCACTTTGGCGTGCGGGAAACCCCGGTTCTTTACTTGGTTCTGGAGCCGCTTTCTTCCTGGGCTGTCTTTCAGCTGTCACGGACCATTGCAACCCGCACCTTCCGGCTCGACCTGGCGCAGAGCCTTGACCCTAAGCCTGGTGGAAGCAGAAAACCACGCAGGGGCGGGCAAAGCTGTGATTGGGGGCGGGGTCTTCCCCGGCCCGCCCAGGGCCCTCGGCGCTTGGTCCCGACCCGGAAGTGCGTGCCAATAGGCGACCCTGTCCCGGAAGTCGCTGCTGACTTGACGTACACGTGTGGCTGCGCGATGAAGTTCGCGTACAGGGTGAGCGCTGGCGCTGTGGGTGGCGTGGGCAGTATAGTGACAAGGCGAGACGCCGCGGGTACACGGGAGGGTACCGCCGGGACAGCTCGGGGCAGCTCGTACAAGTCCCAGGTCCGATCCACCCCGGGAGTGGTGTTGGTTTGGATGCCGGAAGTACGGGGAGAAGGCGGCGGGTGAGACAGGGAGAGCGGAGCCTACTTGAGCACCCTTGCGGTTCGCTGCATGTGGCCCTACAGGGAATGGGGTCTCAGCCAGGGTCCCCTTCCCCATCGTCCTTGTGGGCCGCTCTGTCTTGTGCAGGTCCCCGCTGGTCGCTCTTTCCAGCGCGACCGCTGGGCAGGTTCTCCCCGGAGGCCCAGTTCGTTACCTGTAGGTCCCCAAGGGCTACACCTTAACCTTACTTCTGGGCCCATCCTGCCTCAGTGGTCCATCCAAAAACCAAGCTTAGTTCTGCCCCTGAACGCGCTGCTCCCAGCACGAATCCCGAAACCACAAGGCAAAACGAATGTACACTGGGCCGTGGGACACCTCTGTTCAGAACCCAGGCTCGGGCTTGCACCCCTCCTCCTGCGGTCCACCTAAACTTCCAGATACTGGCCTCGCTAGCCCCTCCTCATCCAGGTTCCAGCTCTCCTGCCTTTTAAACACCTGCCCTGTCGCCTGTGAGAGCTGGCTGGTTTGCACTTTAGAACCTACTTGTATGATTCTCTCTGCTCTTCTCAGTAGAGGTAGAATAGGAGGTACATTTGTACCCCATGGTATTGTACTGTGTAACAGCTGGTGGATGGATAAAAGGATGTTAACACAGGGGTCTGTTCTGGGGTCCCAGTCCACTGCTAGTGCTTTTCATTGCTGAGCCATGGGTCTTGTTCCCTTTGGTGCATCTCACACCTTTGTGCCAGGCCTAGGTTCTGAGGATTGGGTTTATATCTTCCTCTCTTGCCCAGATGTTCCTAGGGATGAGCAGGGATCCATCCACCAGGCCCTGTGTGTCATCTTTGTCCAGATGCCTCACTATCCCCCAGGGAGTGGAGACTTTTCTCTGTGTTATGACAGCTTATTGTCTTTCCAGTTCTCAAACTTGTTGGGTACAGTTTATCGACGTGGAAACTTAAATTTCACCTGTGATGGAAACTCGGTCATCAGCCCTGTGGGGAATAGAGTCACTGTGTTTGATCTTAAGAAGTAAGTATGATGAGCCGGGCGTGGTGGCGCACGCCTGTAATCCCAGCACTCGGGAGGCTGAGGCAGGAGGATTGATGCGAGTTCGAGACCAGCCTGGGCTATAAAAGGGAGCTCAGGACCAGCCTCAACTGCATAGCGAGACCCTGTCTCAAAAAGACCAAAAAAAAAAAAAAAAAAAAAAAAAAAAAAAAAAAAAGAAGTATGCTGAAGTGTGGTGTTTGTGACAGTGGAAACTATGGCCTGTGTGTGGAGGCAGATATGCCCCCTCACCTGTCTTTTTATGGGATGGACATCCATTGATTAAGGTAGCCCCAGAGGTTAAAGGATTTGGCAGGGTTTTGTGTTAGTAGTGGAACCGACTGCTGGATAGCCTCATTCTTCTGCTGTCTTAGCTAACTCTTGCCTGATATTACCTTTAAAGTTTAGAGTCATTGTCTGTGGGCAAGAGTTGCAGCTTTGTGTTAGCAGCTGGAGGAATGGAGGCCATCTGGACTGTTACTTGCTCAGGAGCTCCAAAGGTGTTTGGCCTCTTGGGTTAGGTAGGCAATCCCCAGTCAGAGGTTAATTTTACTTGTTTGGTTTTAACTGTTTCCTTTCTGGTCTCAATTCTCCCAGAGTTGCAGGGGTGACAGTGAACCAGTCCTGTAGCCTGGGCAACATCTCTCTGTTTAGGGGCTTCTGGATTCCTCTCTCTTGCTCCACAGCTCCAGTGGGGCGTGGGGTAGCCCTGGTATGTTTCTCCATCTGCAGGATGGATCAGCAGTGATGCTTGCTCTGCCTACTGGCCATTAAAAGAGTGTGCTACAGGGTGACTGTTCCTGTCTTGTTCCAGTGGCAGCTAGTGATGGCTGCTTAGAGGAATGGGAATATACTGGCTGAGAGAGATTAAAGCAGTACATTACAGTACTAAAGCTAGAACTAGATATAACATGTAGAGATAGACCTCATTGTTCTGTGTATTTTCACCATTTCTCTGAAAACTGAGCTTTGTGTGTACCATTATGAGCACTACATGCTAGCCGGGCGTGGTGGCTCACGCCTGTAATCCCAGCACTTGGGAGGCTGAGGCAGGAGGATTGGTGTGAGTTCGAGACCAGCCTGGGCTACAAAAGTGAGCTCAAGGTCAGCCTCAACTGCATAGTGAGACCCTGTCTCAAAAAGACAAGAAAGAAAGAAAGAAAGAAAGAAAGAAAGAAAGAACGAACACTATATGCTGGACATGTAACTTATGTCTGGTTTCCTGACTTTCTATGGGGCACGGTGTTCTCAGGTCCATCTCTAAGATGTTCAGTATATCTTGACAGTCATCCTCCAGGGCTATTGTTATTTCTTCTCCCCTCTGCCTATGAGTTTTATCATACAGGGCCCTATGGTGCAGGAAGGGGACTGTGGGAAGGGGTGTGGGACAGGAGCACTGCTGAGATGAAGCAGGGCTGTCCTCCTGGTCTAGTAACAAAACTTACAGCACACTGTTATGGTTTTTCTTTTTCTCAGCAACAAATCCGACACCCTACCCCTGGCCACAAGGTTCAACGTGAAGTGTGTGGGGCTATCCCCTGATGGCCGGCTTGCGATTATTGTTGATGAAGGTGATCACCCTCCATCATTCTTGGTGTGGGCAGGGTTTTGAGAGGAAGGATAAGGTACTGAAGCAGCAGGTGGCAAGGAATAGGTTCTCCCAGGATGGGTATGGGCTGAGATGGCCCCTTCCCCTTACCTCTTTGTCTGGGTCCAGCAAGGCTAAGATAGTGGTGCTTGGGTGGGATGGCAGTCCCTCTGCCCTGTGTGCCAGTGGGATTACTGGGAGCACAGCTGGATGTTTGGCCCCCAGGCCTGCATTTCAGGGTCCCAGAGCAGGCATGGGCAGTTCCTTACTGTGTTTCAACCATGTGGATTCTAAGATGACCGTGCATATGTCTGCAGGCTCCCTGGTGCCTCTATGTCACACAATGGCCTCTTGCAGGGGGTGCTGCACTGCTGGTCAGCCTGGTATGCAGGTCTGTGCTGCATCATTTCCACTTCAAGGGCTCTGTGCATAGCATCTCCTTCTCCCCAGATGGCAGGTAAGAGCAGTGACGTCAAGGTGGACTCCCGCATCCTACTGTTCAGGCTCTGGGTGGTCACACAGGCACCCTGTGTCTGCCCTGACCTCTTCCCCACCATATCTCTATCCTGCCGTGGAGGGGTGCCCTTGGGGTAGGTTGGGCCTGACAGCTCTGTGGGGTTTGGACCAGCTCTGTTAGTCTTTTTCCCTGTGTCACTCTTGCTCCAGGAAATTTGTTGTCACAAAGGGCAACATTGCTCAGATGTACCACGCTCCTGGGAAGAAGCGAGAATTCAATGCATTTGTTCTAGACAAAACCTACTTTGGTCCATACGACAGGACCACATGTATTGACTGGACAGATGACTCCAGGTGAGGCCCCGGTTCCCTGGAACATGAGCTCCTTGATCCTCTGATCACTGTGTAGGTCAGGCCCCAATGCAGATGAATCATGTCTGTGTGTGCTGTCAGGCTGGGGAGCTGCCAGGTGCTGCCACTTCAGGGCTGTTGTCCTGACCACCTGTGATGTCCCTACCCTGAAGATGGCTTGGGGAGCCACTGGCTTTTTCTCCACTGTGTGTATGGCCATGCAGGGAGAGGCTGCAGTGTTCAAGGGACCAGCACTGTCCCTGCACTACCCAAGCTGCTAGGGAGAAGGCAGGGTATGTGTCTGTCATCCTACAGCCATCCTGCCTCAGTGCCTGACATTGTGTCCCACGTAGGAGACTGTTGGTACCACTCACAGAGTGTGGATTGGGATCTCAGGCAGCATCCAGGCTCCTGAGGACCCAGCTCTGTCCCTGAAGAGTTGGGATGGATACAGCATGCTTGGACCAGCCAACGAGGCTGTGTAGCCATGGCCACCATGCAGCAGCTATGTCCCTCTCTTCCAGGTGTTTTGTGGTCGGGAGCAAAGACATGTCCACGTGGGTGTTTGGAGCTGAGCGGTGGGACAATCTCATCTACTATGCACTGGGCGGGCACAAGGATGCCATTGTGGCCTGCTTTTTTGAGTCCAACAGCCTGGATGTACGTCTTGTCCAGGATTCCTAGTCCAGGGGTTACCTGGGGACAACTGGGTTTCTGAGCTACAAATCCCTTCCTCCTGAACTGGTTCAAGGGAACATTAGTGTGTCTGGCCTAGGAGGCCACATGGGAGAGAGGAGTTTTGGCCTGGAGGTGGGGTGGGTGATCTGTGTCCACCATATGTGCCCCTGCAGCTATACTCTATCAGCCAGGATGGAGCCCTTTGTGTGTGGCAGTGTGATACCCTACCCCAGGACCTGAGACTGAAAGCCCCCACCGGCTGGAAGGCGGACCTGCTGCGCCGAGAGCAGGAGGAGGAGGAGCAGGAGGAGGGGGATGAGAGGGATGAGAGGGTGACCACTGTCCGAGGGAAGGCTGTACTAGCTGAGGAGGAGAAGAAGGGGAAAGTGAAGTACTCAAGGCTGGCTAAGTATGCCTCCAGGGTGGGGCCAAGGTGTGACACGGGGGAGCAGCTGGGATCTGCTGCCCATAGCTGTCACCCATCTGTTTAGATACTTCTTCAACAAGGAAGGAGACTTTAACAACCTGACTGCCGCAGCCTACCACAAGAAGGTGCATCTCTTGGTCACAGGATTTGCCTCTGGCATCTTCCACCTGCATGAGCTCCCAGAATTTAACCTCATCCACTCTTTGAGGTGAGCTCTCAGCTCTGAGTTTTATATCTATTTGCTGTACCCTGTACCCCTCATTTTGGCCATGGGCTTTGTGGTTTTTTCTCTTATGGCTTCAGAGGTTGAACTCAGGTAGCCTGAGCTGCATCTGTAGTCTGTTTTGAGTATTTATGTCAAGAAAGTCTCACTGCACTGCCCTGGGTTGCTTCTATGTTGAGGTCTTACTGCCTCAGTGTCTGTATAGCTGAGGTTCCAGGTGAGCACCACTGTGCCACTGGCATTTTTATTTTTGTTGTCCTCTTTTCCTTTGACCCTCTACCTGGAACACAGAAAGTTCTCATGCTGGCGGTACCCATGGCTCTAGTGCTGAGTTCTCTGGGAGGAAAGGGGCAGCCAGGCATAGTGGATGCCCTGCTCACCTGCTGGCACTTTTCCTTAGCATCTCAGACCAGAGCATCTCTTCAATTGCCATCAACAGCTCTGGGGACTGGATCGCCTTTGGCTGCTCAGGTTTGTTTTTCTGGCCTAGCAATAGTAATAGAATAGGGCAGGTACCAGGAGACCTTGGGCCCCAGCAGTGTGGGCCTGCAGGGAGGCAGTGGGTTTGCCAGGGGTTTGCTCCTGAGTGCTGGTGCCCATGGACTTGCTGGAATCTTGGTCCTCGCTGGTAGCTCCCTTCATGGTTCTTGGACCTTGGTGATATAGCAGGGTCTAAACCCTCCTAGGCATCCTTGACCTGGCCCATGCCCCTTCCCCTGGCGGATAGGGTTGCTCTCTATGGATGGTCTTCCTCAGCCTTAGCAGGGGGTGACATAGGTCATGGGGTCAGTCAGGGTGCCCTCTGCCCTGGGCAAGGTCAGGGAAGATGTGCCAGCCAACTCTTTGCCAATAGGCCTGGGCCAGCTGCTGGTGTGGGAGTGGCAGAGTGAGTCCTACGTGCTCAAGCAACAGGGCCACTTCAACAGCATGGTGTCTCTGGCCTATTCCCCAGATGGGCAGTACATTGTCACTGGTGGTGATGATGGAAAGGTGGGTACTGGGTAGGACCAGAGGTCCTAGTGGGTGGACTAAGCCTGGACTTCCAGCTTCTGACTTACCGTTGGGCTTACCGTTGAGTAGATTTGAGCAGAGGGAACTTGGTGTTCACATGCTACCTCTGCATGACCAGATGTTCTTTATTCTCCTCCCTGTTACCCGCTGCCATGGACCTTGGTCCTTCCAGGAATGCTTACCTGGGTGGCTGTGCCCTCCTACTTCCTGTGCTTCTATAGGTCAAGGTGTGGAACACCCTCAGTGGCTTCTGCTTCATTACTTTCACGGAACACTCAAGTGGGGTCACGGGTGTGACTTTTACTACCACCGGCTATGTCATTGTGACCTCATCCATGGATGGCACCGTGCGAGCCTTTGATCTTCACAGGTGAGGCCCTGCTCCTTAAGCAGGGGCTTGGGATTGGGGGTGTGGTGGTGAGAGCGCACACCCCCTTGTCGGCTGCTGACCTGGGCATGACTTTGCTGACAGGTACCGGAATTTCAGAACCTTCACATCTCCTCGCCCCACTCAGTTCTCCTGCGTGGCTGTCGACTCCAGTGGGGAGATCATCTCTGCGGGTGCCCAGGACTCCTTTGAGATCTTTGTGTGGTCCATGCAGACAGGCAGGCTCCTTGATGTAAGGACCAGTGTCCCATGACCATGCTCTGCAGGGCTGGGTGCCTAGAAGGGGCTTCCCTACTGCCTGGGACAGTACAGAGCTGGGTGGACCAGGACATAGAGCAGCATGACGGGAAGGCTGACTGAAGGAGCGGCAGCCACTTGTCTCCCATCACCTTCCAGTCTCTCTGCCACCACAGGTCTTGTCTGGTCATGAGGGCCCCATCAGTGGTCTGTGTTTTAACCCAATGAAGTCCATTCTGGCTAGTGCCTCCTGGGACAAGACAGTACGCCTATGGGACATGTTTGACAGCTGGAGGACTAAAGAGACACTGACCCTCACTTCTGATGGTAAGCTGATGTCACATGCCCCTGCCTGGTCTGCTCTGGTCTGTGTTTTCCCACTGAGGGACTGAGGTTGGAACCCCATGCTGACTGAGTGTTGTGGTGGTCACACTGCACTGGCTTTGTAGCTTTCCTGTATTACCCCTGAGTAGCAGTGCTGTGCTAGGTTGTACTCACAGAAGAATCAGGCTACACTAGCGGCCCTGGCTGCCCTCTTCTTTCTCGAGCCCCTGAAGCCAATCAAAAGGTCAGTTCCCTATAGCCCCAATTTGCTGTCTCTGCACTATCACTGCCCACATCCCCTGGGATAACCTTGTCCTCAGGCAAGCCTTTTGATCCAACCCAGAGGCACTGTGGGGCGGCCAGGCCTTGACCACTAAGGTGCCACTAAGGTACCCAGCTGTCATCTGAGGTGGGTAGCCCCTTTGCCCACCAGGGTTGTTGTAAGGGTTACTTCTTGGCTCCTGAGACATCCAGGGTCTTCCTTGTGTCTGTGATGGCTTTTCCCTAGCCCTAGCTGTGACATTCCGGCCCGATGGTGTGGAGCTGGCTGTGGCTACGCTGAACTCGCAGATCACCTTCTGGGACCCTGAGACTGCTGTGCAGACTGGCTCCATCGAGGGCAGGCATGACCTCAAGGCAGGCCGGAAGGAGTTGGACAAGATCACAGCCAAGCACTCTGCCAAGGGCAAGTGAGTGACCACACAGGCCAGCCCTGGAGCCTGGGTGCATGTGGGCCCTGGGTGAGGATGGACCATTTGGCCTCTTTGCCCCTCTGTTTTCAGACACAAGACCACCATGGCCAGCATTTGTGGACAGTCCTCTCTGGGATTGTCCATTGCTCCTGTGGACACACACAGCCTATGTTTGTTAACCCAGCTACCAGCCCAAGTGAGCAGATTGGGCTTTGCTGGGTGAATAGGGCATAGTCCTGAGACCAGGTCTCCAGTTCCAGACCTGGGTAACTGCAGAGGTCAGCTGCCTATTGGGGAAACAGGCACAGAGCAGCCCAGTCACCCTTACCCTCCTGAGAGGGATGCTATACCCACAACCTGCCCCTCGGCCAGCCTGTCCTTGGCTGTGTGCACAGTGGGAAGTTCACAGGTTCCTGGGCCCCTGGAGCCTGTTGAGCAGTGGAGCCTCCTCTACCAGAGAGTATTGGGTTCTGTGTAGATCAGTGGGGGGCACTGTGCTCAGCCTCACCCATGTACAGGGGTCGTATTCACTGTAGGTCCACTGGCTGCACCATTCACATTCCCCAGCCATGCCTCTTGTCATTGCCATCACTTACTGTCCCTTATTCAACCTGCGTGGTGGCCGAGTTTATACCTAGCGGTTAAATGTTAGCTCTCTTGCTGCTCGCTGACCATTTGAATTTCTTAGGGATGATGATGCCTGAGCCGCCTGCCCATTTCCATGTGGGGCCTGGTGTCTCTGGCCTGTGGAGTCATGTTCTGGGGGGAGACCTGCAAATTTCTCCTGTGCTGGGAGTGTCTCCACTCAAGGTGTTCTTGACACAAGGATTAGGTTTGGAGGGTATCTGGTTAGTCCTTAGTTCTGCCCTCTGTAGTCTTGGTGTCACATCTGAGGAACGGTGCTGGCCCAGGGTCACTGTCCTGACAATGAGGACCTGGCCCAGTTTCTACAGACCCACTGTGACACTTCAGGAGGGCTGTATGTGGTGCTTATATGGCAGCCCCCCCTGCTTGGCAGGGCCCATGGAAACCACTGAGGGGAGGGTCCTTGAGCTGGCTTGGAAAGAGCCACCTTGCAGAGGCCCTTGGTACCACCCTGAGCACTGTGTCTCCTGCAGGGCTTTTACCACACTGTGCTACTCTGCGGATGGTCAGAGCATCCTGGCAGGGGGCATGTCCAAATTTGTATGCCTCTACCACATCCGTGAGCAGATCCTGGTGAAGAGATTCGAGCTTTCCTGCAACTTCTCTTTAGATGCCATGGAGGTAAAGAGCAGTGCCAGGAGTGAGCTGTCTTACCAGTGCACAGGCCAGGGCTATGACCAAGTGGAAGGCTGGGCAGTGAGTGCCTGAGCCCAGAGGGAGCAGGGGAAGAGTGCATGACTGTGCCCCCTCTGCCCTGTGCTGTGGGGCTCTGGCCTAAGACTGTCCTCTCTGTCCCCCAAAACAAAGCCTTTGAGAAGACATTCAGGTACTGGGTTCACCTGCTCATCACTGGTCTAGGACACTGGCTTCTGTGTGTGTTCAGGGCTTCCCATTCTTATGCCACTCTGCAAAGTGCTCTTGGCGGTTTCCTCGGGGAGCAGCTGCCCTGAGTGCAGGGCAAGTATCAGGGGATGGGCCAGAGCACCATCCTTATGCTGGTGGTAGCTGTCATGGTGGTGCCTGCCTGTAGAGCTTTGTTGGTCTCCTCTGTGTGATCTGTTATACCCTGGGGAGAAACAGTGGCAGGAATGAGGAAAAGATAGACAAGAAGACAAGAGCAGGCCTATCTGCCTGGTTGATGAGACAACCCCCAAACAACAGTAGGGACATTTATTTATACCTTTGCAAAATTACAGTATATAATGTTTTCTAGTAACCAATAGGTCACAGTATTCAGGCAGGATATTTTCTTCAAGACTGAGATAGCTTGACTGCTTTAGGCAGTGAGGCCCCATCCTGTCCTCCCACAGCTATAGGCACTGAGGAGGGTCCCAAAATCAGGGCCACTACACCTCCCTTGTCTTTGTCTCTGTCTTGTTGCGGGGCATGGAGGAGTGGATTGATGACCTCATGTCCATGGCCTTTGCTGTGCTAGGAGTTTCTGAACCGAAGAAAGATGACAGAGTTTGGCAACCTAGCGCTCATTGACCAAGATGCTGGGGAGGAAGATGGGGTTGCCATTCCACTGCCAGGAGTGAGGAAAGGTGAGATGCGCCTTCTGCTTCCTGCCCTCTACCCTTTCCTGTGGTGGCCATTATCCCATGCTGGGCTTCACTTGGTGGGGTGGGTAGCTGCTCCTGTGGCACGGCATTTGGTTGGATGCTGGGCACCTGCAAAAGACCTGGTAGTGGTACCCAGAAGGCCCATGCATCTGTTCCAGGGCCAAGTACCTCTCTGATATGTGGGCACAGAGTAGAGGACCTCATATCTTGCTTGTGTTGTAGAGGATTCAGGCCTGCTGGGTCCCAGGTAGATCTTCCTGATGGGGCACTGCCAGCCAAAGGCTGGTGGACCTAAGGACAAGGGTGCTGTGGAACAGTGGGCATAGCCCTGGTTGGCAGAGGCCTCTTGGCCATGTATCTGCAGGTAAAGCCTGTCTCCACATACAGCCATGTAAGACTCCACAAAGGGCTATTCACCACCTGACTAGCAGAGGTTGCTGTTTTTCATGATCCCTGGTGGGAGCTGCTGCCAAAGATTTCAGCGGGCCCTCTTTTCTAGGTGACATGAGTTCTCGGCACTTCAAGCCTGAAATCAGGGTGACTTCTTTGAGCTTCTCTCCTACCGGTAAGCCCTTGGTCACAGCAGCTGGTGAGCGCTGGACAGTTCTGTCCCTAAGGCTATGCACCCAGGACCAATCTCAGGCTGGCACTCTGCCCCTTGCTGTTTATTATCTTTCCCATCCACTTATGTCCTCACGCACGCATGGGTTCTGCCTGGTGGGGCCACAAGGCCTTTTGGTTCATGTGGTCCCCACAGCAGAACACTAGCAGTGAGGATGTCAGCCAGCACCATGCAGCAGAGCAGGATAAATGGCTAGATGTGAATAGCTTACAGGTGGGTCACTGGGCCCAGGGCTTGGGGCCCAAATCATACCCTCCTATCACAACTCGTTTTGTTGAGATACATCCATTTTCATTTGTTTCTATGCTTGTGGCCACATGTCACAGGCACTGTGGTGGCCTGAGCAACTGCCATAGGGGCACCTGTAGAGCAGAGGATGTCAGGGTCCCGTGCTGGCAGAGGGATGTACAGGCATCCACAAGGTCCCGTTCTTGAGCTTAAGCCATTGGAGGATGCTTTTTAAGAAAATGGCAGGTACGTGTTTCAATCTTGAGGGTGCCTCTTCACTGCTCACCCCAGGGTGCTGCTGGGCTGCCACCAGCACAGAGGGACTCCTCATCTTCTCCCTGGATGGCCGGATGCTTTTTGACCCTTATGAGCTGGATACCGATGTCACCCCTGGGAAAGTTCGTGAGGCACTGCGGCAGCGGGAGTTCACCCATGCCATCCTCATGGCCTTCCGGCTCAATGAGAGGACACTGACACAGGAGGCACTAGAGGCTGTGCCCTGGGCAGAGAGTGAGTACTCCTGCCTTGACAAGTGGGGGGCAGTGCCAGTTCCTGCTGTGGTTTCTCTCCAGAGCAAACACCTTTTTTCCCCTTCATAGTTGAAGTTGTCAGCGCATCTCTGCCTCAGTTGTATGTGGAAAAGCTGCTGGAGTTCTTAGCCTCTTCCTTGGAGGTCTCTCGGCATCTTGAGTTCTACCTAATTTGGACACAGAAGCTTCTCATGCTGCATGGGCAGAAGCTAAAGTCCAGGTGTGCCCTGCCATCTTGGCTGTCTTGTGGAACCTGGCTGCTGGCCTGGGCTGAGGCCACATGCAGTGGGCCACACTCAGCTGTGTCTCCCTTCCAGGTCAGGGCAGCTGCTGCCAACAGTCCAGTTCCTGCAGAAGGGTGTCCAGCGGCACCTGGATGACATGGCCAAACTGTGCGTGTAGCAGGGCTGGTGGGAGAGTGGTGTGTGTGTGGGGGGGAGTGCCACTGTCCAACATTCCATGCCAGGACTTGCTCCCTGTGTCACTAGCCTTGACAGAAGTCCCAGTGTGTCAGTGGGGCAGTTCTGTTCGGGTGATACCATGAGCTATGATGTGGCTAGGCAGCCTGCTGCTGAGGTGTGGCTCTGTGTTGGTGTCCCCAGCGTGAAAGCAGGTTGATGATAACAGCATGTGAAGATCTGGGGACAGTGCCAGCCACTGTCTGTGCTCTGTAGGCACACCCTATCACCTCACACACACCAGGTGGCTCCCTGGTGGTGCTGCTTCCTGTCCCAAGAACACCCTTCCCAAAGCAGTGCCTAGATTGTGAAGACTGCCCTATTGGGCAGTGTCCTTCCCACTGTCATAAGGCAATTTCCAGTTGTCCCTCCTGAGCTCCTGAAAGGCCCATTCTCTGTCCTATTTGTTCTTTGTTTCGGTGCACACCAGCCTGGCCTTGAACTTGGGTTTTTACTTTAGCCTCCCAAGCACTAGAATTACAGATAAAATTTTGTCTGTAGTGAATGACTGGAGCATTCAGAACACACTTCCTCTATATACCCTTTCTATCCTGTGCCCTACTTATTGGTAAGGCTTGGTGTGTGACCTGCTCCAGAAGACCATGGGGTCCCTGCCTCCCATGGCTCTGATTAGGGCCCCACCTGTCAGTTTGGGCTGATGCAGATGTGTGCTGCCTGCATATATGTGTGTTAGGGACTTTGCACACATAGCTGCCATCCCATACAGGAGTATGGCTCTTCCTAGCCACACCTCATCAGGTGGTTCTGAGGGCACCAGTGGTGGGCTTTATCTTGTTATTTTGGGGGAAGTTTTGGGTTTGGAGGCTCCCCTGTATAGCAGAGGGGCTTGATTGGGGGCACTGGTGACTATTGCAGGCTATGGCAGGGAAAGCAGATCATCTTAGAGGAAAGGGGACACAAAAGTGTCTGTTCCTGTAAGGTGTAGGGCCATGGACCCTTTTGCTGACCTGATGGCTGTGTGCTCTTGTGTCCACAGTTGTGACTGGAACCAATACAACATCCGGTATGCCCTGGCAGTTTCCAGGCAGCAGGGCATGAAGCGCACTCTGGAAGATGCAGGGCTAGAGAAGGATGCTGATACCTCTGATGAGGATGCTGAGATGTCTGATGACGAGGGCAGTCTTCAACTGCTTGGAGGAGCTGAGGATGGGATGCTGGCTCCTGTGGAGGGGAGGAACTGAGGACGAGAATACTGGCTTAGCTGGCACCTGTGGAGGGGAGGAACTGGTGGTTTGAGGGTGCACAGGGATGCTGAGAGAGCAGCTTGCATAGCCCGTAATCCTATTCGTCCAGCTGGGCACACGCTGTGCACTATGGGCCCAGGATCTGCAGGTGGTAGTTGTCTGTGGCCTTTGTGAGGCTCAAGTTTGTGTACTTGTAAACCCTGTGAGTTACTTATATTTTTCATGCAAAGTCCTGGGGGCGAACTCAGGAAGTGCAAGATTCAGTATAAATTAAATTAAAAGTACTTATAATGTGTCCTGACGTGAGAAGTGAACTTCATGCAGTGCCTGGGTGAGCAGGGTGAGGACAGGCCACCTACATGGCTCAGGACCTGGAGGAGGAACGTGGGGGCCACACTGAAGTGGGACTCTGAGCAGCCTGTGGGTGTGAGCTCCCAGCCCCCTGCTGCTCACCCGCCCATCTCTGGACACCACCTGACCCAGGTCTTATGACTGGCCCAGGTAACAGGCCCAGGAGTGTGCATGTGCCATATGCTGCGCTGGAGCAACAGCCGTCACAGCACAATACTTGCATGTGCCTTGCTTGGCATGTGCAGGTCTGGCTGCCTGGGTTATAGCCCAGAGGTGTGAGGGAGAAGTGCAGCACTTAGGCCTGGTCATTGGTGCTTGTTTGTGCGGGGTATCTGCAGCTGAGGCTGAACTGTCCCCAGTTGTCACCTGTGCCACATTTTTTGCATGTGTGTAACTCCAAGTTGCTCAGGCCGGGGAGCAGTATCCAGCTGAAGATTAGCAGTCTTGGCAGCCTTAAGGAACGGCTGTTCACTGTGGGCCCTGTAGGTGTGTGTGTGCATGCCCAGTGGCCCTTCAGTCACAGCATCACCAGAAACCTGTGTTTAAAACCCCTTTAGAGCTGCTGATTGTGTTGGAACAATCCCCCCCACACACACCTCCCACAGCTCCAGGCAATGCTGCATCCCCAGACTGCTAAATGACATGAACATCATTCCCGTTTTGCCTCCTGAACATGAAATGTTGCTGTCCACCCTCAAACCCTAAATGACAACACATTTCCCAACAGCTGGTGGGCTGTACCTGGCATGGGTGCAAGGGAAGGAGACACACTTGACCTCTGTGTGTAAACGCATGCTTTGAGGAAGGAATAGGCGCTCAGGACTTAAGTGTGGATATAGATTGGGAGGGAGTAGTTCGCCAGGGGCTTAAAAAATCCACCTGGAAGTAGCTTCAGATGAGCTCTTCACTCCCTGGTTAAAGCTGCAGCGGGGCCACTGCGCAGGCGTGCCGGTGCCGGGAGTGCGCAGGCGCTGCCTTGCCCACTATGCGGAGTCAAGGCTCCGCCTTCTCCGCACCTTCTGACCTTCTGAGCGCGGTGTCCTTGTGCCATGGCCGCAGTCAGTACTCTGGTGGTCCCGAGGCTGGCGGCGACCTCTGCCCTCGGGCCGCTCTCCAGGCGCCTGCGGTCCCTCCACGGCTCGGCGCCGCGTCCTGGGGCCCGAGTGGCGCTGGTGAGTTCGCGCTGTTGCTGCGCCGCGCCGTCTGCCGGTCCTGCTCTGACCTTTGACCTCTGTCCCTCGCCACCCACTCTGCACAATGTTGTCCCCTCCCGCTTCCGACTTCCCCGTCTCCCCTCCCTGTCAGCGCCTTTCTCCCGCAGGTACTGTCCGGCTGCGGTGTCTATGACGGGACAGAGATACACGAGGCCTCCGCGTAAGTGAGAGAAAGCTTCTAAATTACTGCTTTTTTCTGTGCAAGGGATTGGAACCGGGTTCTTTGCACTGAGCTATGTAGCTAGGTCGGCTCAAACTTGGAATTCTTTCTGTCCCCCAGAGTGCTGGGGTCACAAGTGTGCTCCATCATGCTCGTTAAGTAACGTTTTTTTTTTTTTTTTTTTTTTGCCAGATTGGGGATTGAACTCCCCATTGGTGAGATACATTCCCAAGCCTTTTTAATTTTGAGACAGGGTCAGTGTCCCTAACTTGCTTAAGCAGGCTCTCAAATTCATCCTCCTGTTTCAGGGTTCCAAGTACTTGGTTGGGATTACAGGTGTGCACTGTCAGGTTTTGTGCATGACCACTGAACATCTCACTTCTACACTTTTCAGTGTGCACATTTACAAACAGTTGTAAACATTGGGACCATGCTTGCCTGCCTTTGACAGACCTTTCTTCCCTGTGGGAGCTAATTTCCACCCGACTTCTATTACGTCGTACTGTGGAGACTCAAAAGGCTGTCGTTGGAGTTGCCGAGTTTGTGGCTCAGTTCAGTAGCAAAGTCTTGAGCAGGATCAGAGGGGTGGAGACAGCTCTGGCAATGGCCATCACCTTAACTTCAGCTGGCTCAGAGTTGAGAAGACTCACTTGCTGCATCGAAGCTCAGCCCACACAGTGCATGCCAAGGATGTGGTTCTGCAGCCAGCTGCCCAATGGTTGCCAGTGGGTCTGGAGGTGGCTCCAGACAGAAGCCTCTGGGGGCCACTCTAGTGGGCTCAGTACCTGAATGTGCTTCCTTTGGTGGATTGAGAGCCAGGGCACCTTGCAGAAGGGCAGGGTGGGGGTCACTGTATTTGGGGTTCCTGGTGGCAAGGGCGAGATCATGGATGCCAGGCTCTGTTGTTTTGGGCAGGATACTACCTTTCTGCCTCAGCTTTTTCACCTGTGTCAGGGGCAGTTAACAGTGCCCTGTTAAAGCATTGTGTGGTGCTGCTGTTCTTCCTCCAGCCCCTGTGGGGAGCTATAGGAGATCATACAGGCCTTTGGTGAGTGCCCTGGGCCTGCCGCAGCCTGGCTCTGAGCAGTTCTGTCACTGCCCCGCTGTACCCCATTGTTCAGGAAGCCACAGGGCCACATGTCTATGCAGCACATTCTTATGATTCTGCCTTGACTGGCAGTAGGCAGTGAAATGGAGATGCAAGTGTTTGTGTCAGTGTCTTAGTTACTTATTTTTCGTTGCTGGGACAAATACTCGACACACAAGCTTAGGGGAGGAAAGGTTTATTTAGCTCACAGTTACTGGAGGTTTCATAATTTAAAGCAGCCTGAATTACATAGGAAGACTGAGATTATGCCGTCGCTTCCAGGATGATTCGCTCCATACGTCAGAGAGACCACTGCCTGGAGGGGGAGGAGAACCTCTGAGGTGCATGCTGTCAGTTTGACTGTTGGAGCCTTTCTTAGCCAGGCCCCTCAAGCCCCGCCTGGTCTGTTGGCCCCGCCCCTTGAGCCTCTGAGCTCAGTTGAGAGCCCCATGATTTACATGAGGCTTTGCGGGGACAACTAGGTACAAGCTATAACAGTCAGCAAGTGATGTCCTGAACATATGTGCTTGTTGCACCTGTCATTTAACTAGAACCTCTTGTAACAACTCTACTTTGCACTGTGGGTCGGGTGTGTTCTAAAGCACTGTCTGTGTGGCTTCCTTCCACACAGGATCCTGGTGCACCTGAGCCGTGGAGGAGCTGAGGTCCAGATCTTTGCCCCTGACATCCCTCAGATGCATGTGATTGACCACACCCAGGGACAGCCTTCAGAGAACCAGAGCAGGTCTGTGTTCAGGCTGTGTGGCAGTTTCTGGATGTGTCTTATAGGTCAGACTTAACCATGTAGGGAGAGACACTTAGCCACCATCTCCATGTGAGGCAATACTTTTGATCTGTTCCCCCTCGGTTACCTTTTGGGCTCCACATTTCAGTTCCAGCATCATGTCTGTCCCAAGGCATGCGTGGTATTCGTCTCTGTTGTCACTGTGAATGACAGCCCTTGTGAGTGTCCCCAGGTGCCTTCCATCTGAGTTCAGACAGGGAGGGGTGGGGAGAGCTACCACAGCTCTCTCTTGCTGCTGCCAGTCAGCACCCTGCCTACCCTTCCTCTTCTAAGAGCACTGGCCCCAAAAGTCCTATAGTCATGGTTGTAGTAGCTTCTTGCTGAGTCTGCTGGCATGGCTTGGTTCTTGCTGAGTGGTGGCTTCTTGGCATCTATTAACCTACCTGTCCTGATGGGTTACATTGGATTTGTCTGCTCCAGGGATGCACAGGGACCTGTTTCCTGGTGGCCCCTGATTTCTGAGTAGTTTGGTCTTGGTCTTGGAGGGCTAGACTGACAGAGCCCAGCCTAGGCTCAAGGTTGCCAGACTCCTCCACGTGTTCTGCGTGGGAAGCGCGGGTCTCCACATGTGAGCACACTTCCTGTGGGCCTGAGCTGTACTTGCAGCTGTGATGGATCCCTTCATTATCTGTGCTCTTTATAGGAATGTTTTGACTGAATCTGCAAGGATCGCTCGAGGCAAAATCAGCAGCCTGGCCCAGCTCAGCGCAGCCAACCATGATGCAGCCATCTTCCCTGGAGGCTTTGGAGCTGCCAAAAACCTGTGCGTAAGCAAGCTCCAGGTTTGGACTACACTTGTGCCAGGGGCTGCCTCAGCAATGGCAGCTCTGCTTTCTCCTCTCTGAGCCCTCCTAGTCCCTGGCAGACACTGGGTGGGTGGAGACCTCTCTATGAAGCCACTCAGATCTCTGTTCCTGGGAAGTCAGTCTGTCTCTCACAGCCCCTACTTCTCACACAAAATCTGCTGCAGGAGAGGCTGCCTTTCCTGGTAAGTGATTTGTTTGGCAGTGGCCCAAGTGGGAAGGACCCCTCTTGCTGCACATTGCTATGGGAAGTGGCTTGTGGGCATGGGCTCAGACAGGTACACTGGGCAAGGGTCCGTGGCTAGAATCCTTATAACCTCTGTAGTTCCTTTCTCCCTTCTTGGGCCTTTGTGGGAGTTTTTCTGGTGCTGTCTTCAGCCTATTCCTACCTGAGAGGCAGTGCATGGTCACTTCCCAGCAGGAGCCTTCCCCAAGCCCTGCACCTGGCTGGCCACCCAGTGGGAGTCTCTTAGAGCTCTGGAATCCTGGGGGCAGGAAGCTCACTAATCAACCCCCTTGCTGTCACTAGTCAGGAAGATAGGGGTGCTTTCCATGCTGTGGCATAGGAGTCAGCCCCATTAAGCATTGCTAGTGCCTGTAAGTTCTAAGCTATGCCAGTTAACAGCAGGAGAGGGCCAGGAGCCCTGCCTGGCAGGAGAGGAGCCCAAGGGTCTGCTGCCAGAGTCTCCCTCTATCTTTGTGTTGATTCCAGTCCCCATGGGGCCTTGATCCAGTACTTTTCTCCTTCTCCTTGAAGTCAGGTCCCAAGCAGAACTTCCCTGAGCTCCAGTTTCCTATTCTCTGGCTCCTCCCCTGCCCTGCCCCCTAATTACCCTGGGTCCTGGAGCCCGTCTGCATTTTCTGGTCCCAGCCCAACCTGGTGCCTGCAAGCTGCTTTGACTTCTTTGTTCTGCGGTCAGTGGCAAGTTCACTGTTTTCTCATGTGCCCTGCACCTGTCATAGTGGCTTTGTTCTCTGAAGTGTAGCCAAGTGTGCCTGCCTGGTTCTGAAGACTCAGTGCCCTACCCACCAGCATCAGGACCCTTTCCCAAGACTCTGGGCTTGTAGTGGCACCACACCCCAGTCAGCACAGCTCCTGCCCTTTCCTTGTCCCTCAATGTTGTGATCCTGTCAGTTTTTGGTGAGATGGGGCATTGGCAGATTTTCATTTGCAACAGGACCAGAGTTTGTTGGAAAGATGACTGTGCTCTTAGATGCATCTCTGATCCAGTGCCTTGCCTGATGCACAGAAGGCCAGTGGTAGTCTCATAAGGACCTATGGCTGCCTGTGTGGCTGGTGGTACAGTCTGCTTAGAAGCTCAGACATGGAGGGAAGCAGGCCTATGTTTCAGTACAGTCATATGTTTGAGTATCTGGTCTCCTGTCTTGTCTCTGTGTTCCTGGCGGCCACATCCATTCTCCCCAATCTGTCCAGGGGAGAGGCAGCTCCCCAAGGCAAGACCCCAGCTGAGCCTATGTAGTCACCAGGCCAGCGGTTCTTCTGAGCTGCCTCTGCTATTTGGCCAAGTGTGTTGGGGATGACAGGCAGCTGGGGCTTAGCACATGCACCAGGAAACTGGTGATGGGACCTATGTGAATGAATCCAAGGAGAGGCTTAGTATGAGCGTCCAGCTGCCCCTGCTGCTCAGCCCAGCCCTCTCCCAGACATGCTCCAGCTCCATGCACTCCATGGCTGTCTTATGGAATGTGGCCACATAGCAGCCTGAACTTCATTGTGTATGGGTTTTCATGACAAGTCCAGTTTAAAACTGGCCCAGGCGCTGTTCAGGCACATGAACCCTTCAGGGGAACAAGCTGGTCCCTTGTGGTGGCTGTCTGTGGCATTCCAGTGTCAATCTCAGTTGTTAGTCTGGAGGTGTGCTTGACCTGCACCCCGGGGCTTGGAGGCTTGGTGTGTTTGGACACTTGGCCCTGTTGCCACCTCAGGATGGGTTGGGTTTCACTCCAAGTTTTCCCTGTACAAGAGCTGAGACTGTTCTAGGACAGAGGAACAGGACTGGAGCAGGATGAGAGAGCAGGAAGTTGCATCCCAGGCACCAAGCTTTAGTACAGTTAGCTGAGAAGGGTTCTGTGAGGCTGCGCCCCTGACAACAGCAGAGACCTCCCTCCCTTGTCCTGTCTCTTAATCTTCACATCTGAGAGCAGAACAGGGAACCTCAAGGGTTTTTTCATTGTTGATAAAGCCAGCACCTTTTGCTGTTTGTGGACTGGTCACGTTTTCTTTCCTAAATTTTTCCGGGGCTCTTGCATCCAAACTCTGCAGGGCACCATGGTCCCAGCCTGGCCAGCCTGGGTCTAGCATCCCTCCCCTGCCTTTTGCCATCCCTGCTGTAGTCTGTTTGGAAAATTATGTGTGTGACAACATGGTTATGGAAAAGGTTGTGCACACAAGTCCACTCAGGTTCCCGGGGAGTCAGCAGAGCCAGCTCAGAGGTGCTGAGCCCTGGGCAGAAGTAAAAGTGGAATGGCCCGAGGCGACCTTTCCTCTGTTGGCAGGAGCACATTCGCTGTGGATGGGAAGGACTGCAGAGTTAACGAGGATGTGGCACGAGTCTTGAAGGAGTTCCACAAGGCTGGGAAGCCAATTGGGTATGTGCAGCCGCCTGGCTGGGGTAGGGAGCCTAGGGACCCTCTGCTGTGTTTATGAGGTGTTCTCAGCTCTCAGCGCTAGCTCTGGTAACCATTTGTCCTTTGGACAGAACAGGATGAGGGGGCTGCTACCCTAAAGAAGATGCTCAGGATTCTTGACCACTCCAGAAGTATCCTGTCCCATCGCCTCTCAGCCTCAGTGTGTCCCTGCAGCAAGGCTGGTTCCAAGATGGCCCGGGCAGACAATAGTCTTGGCCTGCATCAAGGGTCCATCTGAGTCTATGTGCTGGCCAGGCCACTCCATTTGTGCCCAGAAAGATGCTGCATAGCTGTACGGTGGCATATAGTCACTTGGCAGTGGCCTTCTGTGTGTTGGAGTCAGCCCAGGGGCACTGGAGTCCCTGTCGGAGCAGAGTAGGTACAGACACGTGGCTGAAGGAAGTGGGGTGCAGGCCACTTAGCTCCTGAGACTCCCAGAGCTGCAACTGCAGGTCCTCCCTGATCGTCACTTAGCGTCCTCTTCTGAGTCAGGCATATGTAGTCCCCACTAGGGGTCTTTGACCTCCACTAGTATGTGGTCACTCACCTGAGGACCTGCCTTTCACAGTGCTGCACCCCTGGCTGACCCAGGACTGCAACTTCTGGTGTTTAAGGGAGTAGCTGGCGAGTGCTGGGCTCTAGTCTTCTGCCATTGCCTGTGTGAGTCCCAGTGCTAATGCATCTCCTCCCCTTACAGCTTGTGCTGCATTGCACCTGTCCTTGCAGCCAAAGTGCTCAGAGGTGTTGAGGTTACTGTGGGTCATGAGCAAGAAGAAGGCGGCAAGTGGCCTTATGCTGGGACTGCAGAGGCCATCAAGGCCCTGGGTGCCAAGCACTGCGTGAAGGGTGTGACCATATCCTTTCTGGAGGGAGTCACCCTCGGGCATCTTTGTGTCCCTCCATGACACCCTTGCTGGGTGGCTGTTCCCTAGGAACTGCCATACTGACCTTGCTGGACAGCAGAAGGGGGAGGCCAAGGCTGATTGGCAGGGAAGCTAGGCCTGCGTGACAGGTGAGGGGTGGTGGGCCTGCCCCATCTGCTGAGCTCCTCTGCCACACCCGGGTGTCAAAAATTCAGCATGGGCACCATTCCTGCACTAGGGCATCCAGGACCTGAGACCCAGAGGGATGGCAGCTGCTGGGGCATGGGCGTGTCTGCTAGGGGGAGGAGGGGTCTCCTTGGGGCTCTGAAATTCAGGAAGGCAGTCCAAGGCAGCAGCTTCCAGAGGGACTGAACTGCTGGAAGCTGCCAGCCTCTGGAGACTCAAGTCCTCCTAAATCAGGCCCTACGGATGGCTTTTCCTTAACCTGGTGCACGAAGCTCATGTGGACCAGAAGAACAAGGTGGTCACGACCCCAGCCTTCATGTGTGAGACTGAGCTGCACCATATTCATGATGGGATTGGAGTCATGGTGAAGAGTGTGCTGGAGCTCGCCCAGAAGTAATGGCATCATCTACGCACTGCCAGGAGTGTTGCCCTCTGTATGTCGCTGGGCATTCAGCAGCAGTATGATAAGCTCAGATCCTGGGCACCTTCTGAGAGGGGGAAGCTATGACGCATGGGGTGGGGGGCTCCAGGCAGTGGACCCTGCTTGGCCACAACAGTGGCCAAGGGAAGAGTGACTTCCCTTCCCCATGTATGTGTCCTGCAAACTGAAGTTGGAGCCAGAGAGGGAACTGAGTAGAGAAATAACTATTTTCACTCTCGGGTTTGATGGTTCAGAGTTTAGATGCAGAAATGTTTTAAGGTTCCAAGTCTGATAATTGGAGAATGAAGGGCACCACATTCACAGATAAAGGAAAGTTCTATAATATGAAGTAAATAGTGTATTAATTAAAACAAGGGAATTTCTGGAGCCAGTAGTCCCATTAGCCCTGGAGAATAAACTTTCCAGATTGGAAACTTTTGACATCTGTTTCAGGCATCTAAAACTGGGGGAGTGGGTTATAAGTGAGGTCTCTTCAGTTAATTTCACTTCTCTTAATTTTCAAGAGAAAAGGGAAATCATTGATGTTTAGCCTGGTCCCGGCTACTGGGTGGTTCCTAGACTGGCTTCAAGAGGAATCCTCCACAGTCCCCAGAGCTAGAGGAATGGGGACAGAGGTATACTGTGTCCTTTCCATGTGATTTTGGTCTGGGAAAAACATCTCTGTGGGAACGTGGGCATGTGTACACTGCCCATTCTAGAACCTTCTCTCCCTCCTGGTGGGGCTGCTGTACAAACAGCCCAGGCAACAGCCACCAAAGACACATCCCTGATGGCACACTGCAGCGGGGTGCTGGCCAGGTCCTCAGGAGCTCTCTTCCACTGATGTTAGATGTTGGCTGGAACCAAGTACAGGCCTGGTGGGGTTGGGCGGCTCCACTGCTCTCCATGCTGGGCAGTTTCCAGTTCTTACTCCATTGGACCCTTACTCTTGGTGGCCTGTGGTTCCCATCAGAACTGGGCCTCCCTCAGTTGGCCTTCGGCAAGAACCTGGTGCTATGCCCATGGTCTCCTCTGTGCTGTCCAAATGACCATTAGCAGAGGCCAAGTGTCTTGGGCTGCCAGAAGTTGGCATGGGCTCAGGCTTCTATGCTTGTGGGCATGTGTGTTCGTATGTGGGAGTTCTGTAGATCTGGCCCACAGTCCCTGCACCTGCCTGCAGGCTGGGAACTCTCCACTTTCCCTCCTATGCCCTTCACTCACCCTTGTCCCTCAGCTGCCTTCACGTTGTGGTTCTCTGCTACTCTGCCTGAGGACTGCCCTCTTGTGGACCTCTGGGCATGCTGTGCTTGGGCACTGTCTCTGGGTATCTCCTGGGGTCTTTTGTGCTCAGCCTGCACTGTGAGTGGCTCATAGTGGCTCCTTCCCCACAGTATCTGAGTGTACCTGTGGCAGCATGCCCCTGTGCACTCCACTCAGGCACTCAAGCTATCTTTGGTCCCCTGTGGCAGTCGAGGCTATCAAGGCCTTTGGTGAATTCTAACTGACCTGGGTATGGGTGGCATGGCCTAAGTTTTCCTTTAGCCCCTGCTGGTGCCTCCTGAGCTTTTCTACACCTTCCCACTCTCCTTCTGGTTGTCCCTTTGACCAGGTCCAATGTCGACCATGTGCAAGTCTTCCAACTGTTTCATAATCACTGACTGGAGTTGCTCTTGCATTCTGGGTCCAAGTTTCCAAAGAATCAAGCCTCATGCATCTTCCTCGGCTGCACTTTGTTCCTGAAGGGTAGGGGGAGCAGATGTGGTTGCTCTGGTGCCTGTATGTTCCTGGAGCCACCCCTGGCATGTTCAGGTTGGCAGCACACTGGTGGGCTGTGTGTGTCACATGATAGGATCTGCTTTCAAGGCTCCTGGGAAGTGTGATGGAACCCACATGGGTGGTGCCCAGTTGGGACCCTGTGCAGAAGCAGCAGAGGTGCTGGGGAAAGGAAAGCTGGTCCCAGCACAGCACAGGCAACCTTCAATGCTGTGGGAGTGTAAAGTGCCCCCCACACAGGAAGTGACCCATAGCCTGGATTTCAGTCTCTCACCTTGCCAGAGTGCTGCTGAGGGCAGATGACCAGCCAGTCAGTGCATGCTTTGGGAACCCTTGAGAAATGGCTGCTGCTAGCTAGCACTGTAGGGCTTGGGAGAAATTGGTTTGTCTGTCTGAAAACAGGTGTGCCCCCAGCCTCCTGCTGTGCCCAGTGTGGTGACCAGACAGTGCTTCTGGCTGGCTCAGCCAGGCCTGTAGGTGTCTGTCCATCTGGATGCTCCTGGACCTGGGTTTAGGTGGGTTGGTGCTAGACCTGAGCTTCACAGATAGGAGTCCAGGGAGGGCTGCTGCAGACCAAGGGCAGGATGGCGCCCACTGACTGGCCATGACTGAGTCCCTCTCTGTGCCAGGTGCTGTCTTACATTTCAGAGACAGCACCTTGCGTGACCTCGTGGAACTGGGGCAGGGTACCAGCACAGACTGCTAGGCCCTGAAGCCAGCTGGGTAGGTGCCTTAGTTACTATTCTGTCATTGCTGGGCCAAATACCCAACACCCAAGCTTAAGGGAGGAAAGGTTTATTTAGCTCACAGTTACTGGAGGTTTCAAGACACTGCTCCTGCTTTATAAGGACTGGAGGAGGGGCTGGGGCGCTGTCATGTCCAGGATGATCTATCTGCTCCATACCTCTGAGAAACTGCCGACTGGTGGTGGGCCAACCTCTGACAGTGTGTGCTGTCAGTTAGCACCTCTGTAGGCCACGCCCCCTCAAGCCCCACACCTCGAGCCAAGTGCTTGACAGCCCCACGATTTACATGAGGCTTTGGGGGGACAACTAGATACAAACCACAACATTCTGCCCCTGGATCCCCAAGGACTCATGTATATCCCTTTCTGCAGAAGACATTTTAGTCCATCTCTAAGAGTTGCCAAAGTCCTACCAGTTTCAGCATTGCTGCAAAGTCTAAGTCCCCAGTTTCCTTCAAGATCCGAGGCAAACTCTCAACTGTGAGCACCTACATAAATGAAAAAGTGCATACATCGAACATTCTAAGGCAGAAGATAAGCATTGCCCTTCCGAAAGGTATACACAGGAGGATACAAACCACTGGGGCCAAACAAGTCCAAAATCCAGCAGGGCAAGCATTAAGTCCTATAATTCCATGTGGAACACCTGAAGCAATTTGTGGCAAATTGTGAGCTCCATGTGGCTCCACCCCTATGGCACTCTTGGTGGTAGCTCCCATAGCTTCTCTCTTAGGCTGACTATGCTCCCTCTGTGCAGTTTCCTAGATGATCCACATTCCTGGCATTTCCAAACTTCTGGGTTTTCCATGGAGTAGGCTTCTCACAGCTTCACATATTGCCCTCCCCAGGGCACACTGCCTGGCTTCCCTGGCCTTCTGAAATCAAGGAGGACTTCTTAACCTCAGAATTCCTGCATTCTGCATGCACCTAAAACCAGTGCCACATGGATGATGCCAAGGTCTGCCACCAGCTGGAGCAGTAGCCAGGCTTCCTTCTCTCTTAGCTCTAGGGGTCGAGTGCCTCGATTTCTGAACACTCTGACCCTGATTCCAAGGAACAAATTCTTTATACTGCTGCCATTCTGTGGTCTGGTGTGGCTGCTGCCTCCATTCTGAAACCTGGTGTGGCCTCTGCCTCCATTCTGGAATGTGGGGCTGCGGCTTACTGCTTAAAGCAAAGTCCTTCACCCTCATGCTTCTGAGGCTGCAAGGACAAGAACCTGCCACCTCCTGTGATGCCCTCCAGTCATCATTTCTACTCTCCTGTTCCTCCTGGGCAATGGAGATCTCAGCTCCATCTTTGCAGTCCATAGCTTTATTGGAGCTTGCTTTCTGGCCAAACTCGCAACATTTTAAGTCATTCTGCTGGGCTCTTTGCTCTTCATTCTCAACATATATTTGACTAAGAGCCCCCAGCAATAACAATGCCACTGCCCCAATATTTGACTGCTTTGAAATTTCCTTTGGAAGATTAGTCCTCCATGTTTAATCACAGTCTCAGGCAAAGTCTCTGGACATGGGCAAAATTCTGCCAAGGTTTGGACCAAATCAAACTACAAAGGATCTGGAGTCTGACAACCAGTGCAGTCCTTCTTCCCAGCAGAAACCTCCCAGCCTGATCTTTACAGTCACAATTCTGGTCTGAGCTCTGGCCAGAATCTCCCAAACAGAACAGCTGAAGCTGTTCTAGTGTTTTGCTTATAGGTGACATTTCCAAACCTTTCCTATTTCTTCCCATAAGCTGTTCCCAAAAGCCTGTAATACACATTGTCAGGTTTAGCCACAGCAGTGACCCCACTCTCCTGGTACCAAATTCTGTCTTAATTATTATTCTGTCGTTGCTAGGACAAATACCTAACACACAAGCTTAGGGGAGGAAAGGGTTATTCAGCTCACAGTTTCTGGAGGTTTCAAGATACTGCCCCCCACTTTATAGGGACTGGGGGAGGGCTGGGGCACTGCTGTGTCCAGGATAATCTGCTCCATACCTCCCAAGAAATCGCCAACTGGTGGTGGGGGGCCAACCTCTGACAGTGTGTGCTGTCAGTTAGCACCTCTCTTGGCCACGCCCCCTCAAGCCTCGCCCCTTGAGCCAAGTGCTTGACAGCCCCATGATTTATATGAGGCTTTATGTGTGTGTGTGGGGGCAACTAGATACAAACCACAACAGGATTGACGTGGTCAACTGTGAGGAAGGGTAGGCGAGGCCAGGCACAAGCAGGGTGATCAGAGAAGGGGGACAAAGCCCAGCCAAGGGAGGAGCAGCTGGGAGTTGGAGGCCAGCGCTGGTATAAATAGAAGGGGCTGTGGGCAGTGGGGCCTAGACTGGGGAACCTCTGCAGCCCTACATGAAAAGGCTGTGGGTTCCCACACCATCAGGGTGCAGCAGAGCCTTTAGGCTGCAGGTGTCCAGCCTGACTCAGGTGGTGCCTGCTGTACTCCTCCTGCCCTGGCCATAAGACAGGGCTTATCATCTCCAGGAGCCCTCCCCAGACCCCATATTCCCTGCACCATTGTCCTCTGCCCTGTGATGGGCACTGAGCTCCAGGCTGCTGCCCAGCATTTCACAGCTGCCCACTGTTCCCCACATTTGAACTCCTGGTTCCAGCTGCCCTTGCTGCCACGCCCACTGTCCCACCCAGCACCTGGCCCAGGTGTCTCTCACCTTACTTGCCTCCCACCCATCCAAATATCTTCATCCTGACTCCTTATCATCCTGGGTGCCTCTTCCCTCTTCCAGCCCAGAAATCTCCAGTTCCAGCCCTTTTTACTCATGTAGCACATCCAAGTGGCACATGGCACTTCTCACCTATAGTTTAGGACCACTGCCTGTGTCTACCAGAAGCCAGACCCAGGTCCCTGTTCCTCCTTCCTTGCCCTGGGCCTCACTAAGCAGTGCCCCCAGCCAGGCTGCACTGGCTCTGTGGTTTTCTTCTGTGCCATCTGCTCTTAGACGCCTCAGCCCTGAGTGGCTCTGCCAGAATCCTCTGGCATCTCTGAGTTTGGCTAAGCAGACTGCCCTGTGTGCCCTGGCCAAGGAGGTGCCCCTGGCTTGCTGCCCACACTGGAGCTATGATCTATAAAGGCACACAGGTGTGTACTATCACCAGCTTGTCATTTGTCAGCCTGCTGCACTGAGCTGCAGGATAGAAGGCACAGGATTACTTTGCACCCTGATGTCTCCCAGGATCAGGAGTAGGCTGTGGGACTCAATGTGTGTCAGAGCTGGATATCCACCAGCCCACGGGAGGCCCCTGACTCCAGGACCCCTGGCCCTGCTGGCAGTGTGTGCTCATCTGATAAGGCCTGTTGTCCTATCTTGGGTTAGGTTTCATCTTAAGCAACTTTGTAGAGAAGTTTTAGGATCACACCACAGCTGAGGGAAAGTACAGCTTCCTCGTATGCCCCACCCAGCCTCTGTGTTGGCATCTCCACCCAACGGTGCCTCAGGCAGCAATGAGCCTGGGCACCTAACATCCTTGCCAGCCACCATGGGGTGCAGAGTGTCTCACTGCCCTGCAGAGCTCCTCCACTTTCCTCATCCTAGCTCCCTATCAGCCTCTAAGCAGTCTCTGTGCTTCCTCCTGGATGCCCAGTGCTTGCAGTTCTGAAATGTGCAGCCCACGCGGCTTGTCACTTAGTAATGTGCATTTCAGGTCCTGCCACAGCATGGCGCTGTTCTCTGTTGTGCCAGTGGTAGCCCTATCTGGATGCTCCAGTGCTCAGCCTTGTGAGGTCACCTCAGCTGCTTCCAAGCCTGCCAGTTCTGAAGATAACTGTTAGAAATATCGTGTGCAGGCTTGTGTGTGTGGTGACCCCATCCATACCCAGTGTCCTGGGGCTGGGCTGTTTGGGTCTCAGTTGCTGTCATGAGTTGCAGTTCCCAAGGCCCATGGTGAGCAACATCTTTACATGTGTTTGTTGCCTGCCTGAGCATCTTTGGTGAGTACATGTTGAAATCTTCTACTTCTTTTAGACATACTTGTTTCCTTTCTATTGAATTTTTATTTGAATTTATCTATTTTTTCAGTCTGAGGATTGAACTCAGGACCTTGCCCTTGCCAGGTATGTAAGCTATCTCTCCAGCCCTCTGCTAAATTTTTAAAGGCATTTGTTTCAGAACTTATTTTCTCTGAGACAGGGTCTCATTATGTAGTTTAGGCTGGCCCTTTGTAGCCCAGCCTACAAACTCATACCAATCCTGCTGCCTTAGCATTCCGAGTGCTGGAGTTACAGATGTGTGTCACATTTTAGGATTTTTTAAAAATTTAATTATTTTGAGAAGTGAAAACAGAAGCAAAAACAAATACAAAAAAAAAGATACAAACAGGGTAATATACAACAATACATATATTACAGATTTTCAAAGCAGGAATAGTTAACAGTGGTTGTATATTATCTATTTTTATCATCAAATCTGTTGCTTAGGTTAACAGATACAGTTATGCAAGATTGGGGAAATAACTGAATATTGGCACTTGCTTTCAAGAAATCATAATTTTTTCCTTGTCTTTTTAAATTTATTTTAAAGAGAGTATAATATTTGATGAGACATTAGAAATGATACACATTTAGAAGACCAAGATGAGAGGTATTCAACCATGGTTTTGTATTACACATTGCTATCCTTGATGTGGTTGCTTAGATGGCAGATACCAGCATACAGAGTTAGTCAAGGTGAAAATTCTAAACATTAACTGCTATTGAAAAAAACTGATGGAAATTATGAGTACAATCATCTCAGCCACTCTGTATAAATACTTGCATGTTTTTCCCTTCCTTTTTTCTTATCTTTTCTTCCTGTTTTCATCTTTGTTGTCTAATTTTTAAGTTCAGTTTCTTTCCATTTTACTATATCTATTATACCTTTCAGGTTTCTTTCTTTCTTTCTAAAGAATTTTTATTTTATTTATTTATTTTTTTCTTGTTTCAGAAACTTTGTTTATTTACTCATCTTTATGGCCAGCTCAGCCCGCCCCGAGGGCAGGGCTGGCGCAGCATGTGGTGCCGGGGATCGAACCGCAGTCCCTGAAGCCGCCCAAGCTTCCCCAAGCAGGCGCTTTAGACCACTGAGCCATCCCGCCGGGCCCCGATTTCTTTCTTTCTTTCTTTCTTCCTTCCTTCCTTCCTTCCTTCCTTCCTTCCTTCCTTCCTTCCTTCCTTTCTATTTATTTTTGCAGGACCGAGGTTCAAACTCATGACCTTGCACTTGCCACACAGGCACTTGTGCCACGGAACTATCTCCCCAGCCCCTTTGAGTTTTATTCCTTCAGGTTTTTACACTAGGGAGACAATATAATATTTACACAAGTGGGTCTGATTTATTTCACTTATGGGTATAGCCTCTAGTTACATCCATTGACCTATAAAGGCTTTGAGTTTGCCTTTCTATATAGCTGAGTAGTATCCCATTGTATAAAAAAATACCATATCTTTTTCATCCATTCCTCAAATAATGGGCATTTTGGTTGTTTCTAAGATTTGGCTATAACAAATTGTGCTACTACAAACATGGGTGCATATATATCACTATGGTATGATGTTTTCAGTTCTTTTGGGAAAATACCCAGAAAGGGAATAGATGAATTGAATGGGATTTCCAGTCCTATGCTTTTGAGGAGGCTCCACACTGATTTCCGTAGTGGTTGTACCAGTCTACATTCCCACCGTAAGTGGAGAAAGGTTCCTTTTCCCCTACAGCCTCTGTAGCATTTGTTATTAGTTGATTTTTTTTTTAATTTTTTTATGAGAGCCATTCTTTCTGGGGTGAGATGATATCTCAGCATTTTAATTTGCATTTCTCGAATGGCTAGTGCTGTGTAACAGTTTTTCATCTATTTATTTGCCACTTATATTTCTTCCTCTGAGAAGTGTGCGTTCATCTCACATGCCCATTTTTGGATTGAGTCTTTAAATTTTGGGGGTTGAATTTTTTTTTAGTTCTTTATATAGTTTAGATGGAAGTCCTTGTCTGAGTGATTTTTTTTTTTTTTTTTTTTTTTTTTTTTTTTTTTTTTTTTTTTTTTTTTTTTTTTTTTTTTTTTTTTTTTTTTTTTTTTTTTTTTTTTTTTTTTTTTTTTTTTTTTTTTTTTTTTTTTTTTTTTTTTTTTTTTTTTTTTTTTTTTTTTTTTTTTTTTTTTTTTTTTTTTTTTTTTTTTAGACAGGATCTCGCTATGCAGTTCAGGCTGGCCTTGAGCTCACTTTTGTAGTCCAGGATGGTCTAGAACTCACATCAATCCTCCTACCTCAGCCTCCCACATGCCTGGATTATAGGCATGTGCCACCATGCCCAGTTTGTCTGAGTGATTGTTGGTTATGATTTTATCCCAATTTGTGGGTTGTCTTTTCACTCTGTTGATTGCTTTTGACAGGCAGAAACTTCTCAATAAGATGAGATCCCAGTTGTGGATTCTTTGCAGTATTTCCAGTGCAGGTTGGTTTTTGTTCATGAACTGTCTGCCTACTTCATTTTCTTTTAATACATATATTATGGCTAACTCAGCCCATCCTGGGAGTGGGGCTGGTGCAGCATGTGGTGTGGGGGATCAAACCACCATACCTGATGTTGCCTAAGCTTTCCTAAGCAGACTGCTGAACCCTGTTCAGCAGCCCTGTCTGGCTACTCCTATGTCTTCAAGATTTCTACCTACTTTCTCTTCCAGGAGATTTAGTGTTTCTGTGTTTTTTTGTTTTTTTTTTTTTTTGTGATACTGGGGATTGAACTCAGGAACCTGCACTACAAGGCAGGCAAGTGCTTATTCTCCTGAGCTATTTCCCCGGCCCCTAGTGTTTCTATTTTAATGTTTAGATCTTCAGTCCACTTTAACTTTAGTTTAGTGCTTGGCAATAGATCTGGGTCTAGTTCTAGTTTTTGGCAGATAGAGAGGAAATTTTTTCCAGCAGCATTTGTTAAAGAGGCTATTGTTCTTCCAGTGGACCTGTTTGGCTTCTTTATCAAAGATAAGGTGGCTGTGTGTTTGGAGTTATGTTTTCTTTTTTTTAATTTTATTTTTAAATTTAATTTAATTTTATTTATTTATTTTTTTCTTGTTTCAGAACTTTTGTTTATTTATTTATTTTCATGGCCGGCTCAGCCTGCTCTGAGGGCAGGGCTGGCGCAGCATGTGGTGCTGGGGATGGAACCGCGGTCCCTGCAGCTGCCCAAGCTTTCCTAAGCAGGTGCTTTAGACCACTGAACCATCCCACTGGGCCCCCTGGAGTTATATTTTCATCTTCTAATCTGTTCCGTTCATCTTCACATTTTTTTTTTTTCCAGTACCATGCTGATTTTATCACAGTACCTTTCCTTTATAGTATAATTTAATGACAGTCCTTTAACAGATTCCTGCTCAGCTGTTGTTCTTCTAGGCCAGTTGCTGCGTCTCTTCACAGTGCCCTCACAGGGCAGCAGTTTTACATTTGAGTGCAGTGCAGCTGACTGCTGGGTTCCATCAGGGTCATGTCTCAGTGCTACATTTTAAAGTCATCCCAGGCTCCAGATCATGTAGATTTTCTTTTGTGTAAGTGAGGAGTTTCTTAAGTTTGTGCTTTAAAGTTTTCCTTTCAGTTTCTGACCTACCTTGAATCAGTTTTTATGAAGATTTGGGAGATCTGATTTGGGTCTTTTTTATTCCAGTTGTCCCAGCAGTGTTTGTTGAAAAGGCTCTCTTTGTCCCACTGTGCTCCCTTCATCCCAGTGTCAACCCCAGTGACTGTGCATTGTGTGAACCTGTTTCAGGGTTCCTGGTTCTCTCTCATCAGTGTGGTTCTCTGTTCTTTCACCAGTGCTGCACTGTCTTGATTACTGTAGCTAGGGCTATATGTGAGTCTTGGAGTTAGGCCGTGTCACTCCAACTTCAATATATTGCCTCACTATGTAGACTTCAGAGCCAGTTTGTTTGCATCCATCAAATGATGCACAGGGATTTTCATTGGGTTTCTGTTGAACCTGCAGAGCCAGCATCTCCACAGCACTCAGAACCATGGAATATCAGTCTACATACATGGGCTATCTGTCCATGTATACAGGGTATCCATTCATGCACAGGGAATATCTGTCCATGCATATTTGACATCCCTTTATTTATTTGGACCATCATTGATTTCTTTCATAGTGTTCTATACTTTTTCATAGATCACATACATATTTTGCTTAATTTATACATAAGGATTTTATTTGAGGGATTTTAATGTAAATATTACTGTATTTCTATTTTCAAACTCTAGTTGTTTACTTCTGGTATATTGGAAAGCAACTGACTTTAGTGTATTAATCTCCTGTTCTACAACTTGTTATAATTATAAATTAATTCTGGGAACTTTTGGCCATTTATTTTGGGTTTTCTATGTAGGCAGCCACATTATCTGCAAATGAAGATTATTTTATTTGTACCTCCCAATCTGTATGCCCTTTTATTTTCTTTCTTTTATGCACTTAGTACAGGGTCTATAGGGTCTCACTACAAAGATCGGATTTGTAGTGATCCTCCTATTTTCAGCCTTCCAAGTACTGTGATTACAGGTATGTGCCACCACGCCCAGTCTCAGTTGCTGTCTCAGCGCACCCTGGGTCAAGGGCAGCCTGGGATCGAACCCCAGGCCCCTGCATCAGCCTAAGCAGGTACTTTAATCTGCTGAGCTATCTGGCTGGTCCTCTTTTGTTTTCTTATTGCATTAGCTGATGTCCAGTGTGGTGTTGAAAAGCTGTGGAGCTGTGGTAAGGCAGGATATCCTTGCTCTGTTCCTGGTCTCAGCAGGAGGCCTGTGCAGTCTGATGTCAGCAGTGGGTGTTCTGTGACTATTCTTGAGTGGAGGAATGTTCCCTCTTTTGCAATCTTTGTGAGTTTTTGTCCTGAGTAGGTGGTTGTGTGATGGTATGGTTTTTGTGCTTTAGCTGATTGCTGTGATGGGTTACATTAATCTTTTTTTTTTTTTTCTTCTTTTTTAAAAAATATATTTGGTACAGAGTCTACAGGGTCTCACTACACAGAAAGGACTTGTAGCGATTCTCCTGTTTTCAGCCTCCCAAGCGCCAGGATTACAGGTGTGTGCCATGCTGCCCGGTCTCAATCATTGTCTCAGCATGCCCCAGGGGCAGGGCCAGCAAGGCATGCTGGGGTCAAACCCTGGCCCCTGCACTCTGCCTAAGCAGGCACTTTAGTCCACTGGCTGGCCTGGGTTACATCAATCTTTGAATGTTCAGCCAGCCTTTGTTATCTGGGGCAAGTGCCACTTCCATCTGTTGTGTGATTATTTTATACATTCTTAGATATGACCTACTACTAATATTTGGCTGAAGATTTTTTGCCTTCAATCTGACATACTCAGGACAGATATGAACTACAGATATGAGCCTGTAGTTTCCTTTTCTTCTGTCTGGTTTTGGTTTTAGAGAAATGTTGGCTTCACAGAATGAGTTAGAGTATATCCTTCTGCTTTTATTTTCTGAAAGACACTGCAGAATTGGCTTAATTTCTTCTGTAAATATTTGGGAGAATTTGCCATCAAACCCGTGTCTACTGGGACCTTTCTGTTTGGAAGGGAATTCATTTGTGAATTTCCTTAACACAAATAAACATTCTCAGGCTCTGTTTCCTCCTGGTGAATTTGGCAGATTGTGGTACTTTCACTTACATTATTAAATCTCTAAGCCCAGAGCTCCTAGTGTTATCTACTGATTATCCACAGAGATACCCCCTCCCTCTCTCTTTCTGATACTTGTTGTTTGTTCCCTGTAGGTTTTCCTCTCGGCTTGCTTGAAGGATTACCAGCCTCACTGATTTTTCAGAGAACCAGCTTTTGTTTTTGTTAATTTTTTCCTTGATTTTGTTTTCCATTTTATTCATCTTTGCTATCTAATTTTTGAACAACTGTTCTATTTAATTTTATATGAAATCCTTTTAAATAACCTAGGATATATAGTGTCTAGCATGTGAGTAGGTTGCTCTTCATTTTATTATTTCTTTTCTCCTCTTGCTTTAGATTTGATTTGCTCTGTCTTCCATCTCTTAGATGAGGCCATTTGTGTTTTTTTTGAGACAAGGTCTTGCTATGCAGTTCAGGCTGGCCTTGAACTCACTTTTGTAGCCCAGGCTGGTCTCGAACTCGCACTGATCCTCCTGCCTCAGCCTCCCAAGTGCTAGGATTACACGTGTGTGCCACCATGCCTGGCTGGGCCAAGTATCCACATCCAGTGTTGTACGTTTCCCTCTAACACTACTCTCATTGGATCCCACAATTGTGATTAAGTTGTATTTTAATTCATTTTAAAAAAATATTTTCAGTACATGTTCTACAAGATCTCACTGCACAGCCCAGACTTGTAGTGTAGTGATCCTCCTGTTTTCAGCCTGCCAAGCTCTGGGATTGCAGGTGTGCACCACCACGCCCAGTCTCAGTCACAGTCTCAGTGTGTGCCCTGGGGGTGGGGCCAGCACACACCTGGGAATCGAACCTCCAGCCCTGAGTCTGCCTAAGCAAGCACTTTAATCCATTGAGCTATCTAGCCAGCCCTCATCAAAGATTTTTGCAATAATTTCTAGGTGGAGTGTGGTAACACATGCCTTTACACCCAGGATGTGGAAGGCTGAGACAGACCGATTGCTGTGACTTTGAGGGCAGCCTGGCCTTCTTTGTGAGTTCAAGACTCTGTCTCAAAAAAAAAAAGAAAAATCTTTATTTTAAAAAAGTTAATATTAAAAAAAATTAATATATGCATAACAGGAAACCAGGCACCAGAATTTAAGCACAGGTGCATGGTGGCAAGCAGCTCAGTGCATGCATGTTTTTGGGTCCTGCATGTGCACACACGTGTTGTCCTTTGGGACTGAGGTCTTGTGGCCTGTCACATTCTTCCTCATACAAGTGTTTTCCTTGTGTCTCAGTGTTCAGTAGAGTAACAGATTTGATGTAATACTGTAGAGGTAGGATTGACAAGGTAGGGTTGCAACAGCCACTTTCAGCATCAGGTGTGGAAGAATACAAAAGGGCCATCTGCACATCGGAGAGCTGATCAATCCAGTGGAGATGGAAAAGCTATCCTACCACAGAGTCCTGTTGGAGTCTGTAACAGGAAGCCAACAGGTCAATT
>PVJA010015357.1:0-45567 GCA_004027025.1 Myocastor coypus | reverse complement strand
ATGAACTGGATGCTCTCCACCCTGCTCCACTCAGCCTTGGGCTAGCTGAATATGGACTGAAACCTCTACGAACTGCGAGCTAAATAAACCTTTCCTTCCTTCATTTTGAGTGTCGGGTATTTGTCCCAGCAATGAGCAAAAAGTAACTAACACAAGCAGCTCCAGGCTTCTGGCTCAAGGGAGATTGCAAGCATAATTGTTCTCCCATGTCAAAGTTAACGTAGGTAAAAACCAAAAGCTAAGATCACAAATGAGATAATTCAAAAGTTAGCTTGTTCAACTTGAACTCAACATTTTCTTGAGTCTTCTAAACCAGCAGGATAAGCCATTTGCACTTGATACATGAAATAAACTCCCCTTAGCATGGACCCTATAAAGATAGGGACAGTTTTGTTCCACGCCATACTTCAGAGTGTACTCTTCCTTGTCAAGATGTGATCTACAGCCCTCCCTGCCACCAAACAAATATGAGAGGCCACGTTTTAGGATAGGTAAAATGAGGAAATAAAGTCTGTGCTCTGGCAGGAAGTATGTTACATACAGAAGTTATGGAAGCATAAATTTAAAATATGGCAGGAAGCATGGGAGTTTGGATGGTTAGGAAAGGTTATGTGGAACTGCACATTAAAAGAATTGAAACAGAATGCAGAGATGGAAGGTAGGCTACACCCAAACAAGATGGCAGGGCATGTATAACCTTCTGACTTATACCATTCAGTATTTTGGTAAGCATTTCGGAGTTTACTCCTGATTTTCTGCTTGGATTGCTTCATGGATATGACAAGGAATTAGAATAGAAAAATAAGAAAGCAAGGGGAATTAGAAGTGCTAAGGAAAGAGCCATAAGGCTAAGGGACACGAAAACATTAAAATTGATTATCTAAATCCATAAATATGAATCCATGAACCCAAACAATGGCTGTTTTGCTAAGGCAATGTAAGGCACCTCTAATAACTGATGGCACAGCTGCCACTGGGGAGCAAGGTGACGGCTGGCCTCTATGGGCTTCACTGATGTGGGAAAGGCTGACACGGAAAAACAACCTTAGAATTGGTAGCAATGATAGGATTTCACAGTAGGAGTGATCAAGAGACTGAGGTAACATAGTGTGGGCCTCAAAGCCTTGGAGAGCATCACATTTCCTCGGTCTATAGGAGGTATGAGTGATGAGTAATAGACTACGGTGTTCCTAGGGGAAAGATAATGGGCAGCTGACTAATAGGGTAAGCAGTTTATATAATAAGGAAAAAGAATACTCTGTGTTCTACAAGTACTGTATCTTAATTGTAGGCAACTAGATGGATGCTCATTGAAAAGAAAATTAAATATGTTCAATGTAATAAACGTGTGCCAACTGAAAAACAGAACTGGTAAAATTGTCACTCAATTTGCACAATAACAAAATTTGAAAGCTGATTGCATAAAGGTGGCTGTCCTCCAACACAATGGAAAATTTCAAATTGCAATTACATTATCCCATTATCAGATATAAGGCAATTCACTGACACATTGCCCATGATTGAAAGCCAGGCTGGGGTGACTTGAAGAAATGCTCTACAAAACCACTACAATTTTGATAATGTTCTCTCAGGCATTCCCTCAACTGATTGCAACTATCTGCCAAGATGTCTGTGTAGGAAAAGAAAGTAGGTAGTTCTCAGAGATTGTTTGGTATAAAGTTTGATCTAACATTAATACCAGGAATCTCCTGAATAACTGGAATTTCACCATGGTCTTTTGGATACAGTGGTGTTTGATTCAAGCCTGGTGAAACATGAGATTCAAATCCAGGTTTCATCGTGGTCCCAGGAATCTGTGGATCCATACTGCAATATTCCCAGATTCCCAGGGCAAAATGATATAAATCGATTTTGTATTCCAATGAAGAGATCCTAGCCATGTAGAGTAAAAGTTTTTATGCACACATAAAAGTTGCTGAGCATGCTTGCCAACCTGACAAAACTGTAAGCCAGAGACAATGCTCTGTACCTGGAATAATTTCAGAAATTAAGACCATGAAAATAATAACCATGAAAAACTTACAGCGGTTGCTGCTGGCATTGTGTCACTATTCAAGTCAACTTCCAATTTCTGCAACTGAAAATGGATCTTCATGATTATTATGGACTATTTAAACAGGTATTATTTCTGATAAAAACTGCTCTACTAGAAGTGATATTTTTACTGGATCAAGTAGATTCTGGCATTTGGCTTGACATTTTTGATCTGTTGGATATGCGTTTGGCCACTCTCAGAAATGAAAAGATGTCTTCACAGAAGGAGTACACAAGAAAACATATACCCTTTCTCATGATCATTCAGACTTTCCTGATCTCTACCAGTATATGGTTCATGCGGTGGAGATCGCGCTGATATTTTGCAGATGGTCACACTGCTAAACTACACTAATGGCATTGCTTCAAATGTACCAGGGAAGTAGTAAGTAGCAAGTAACCCTGTACTCCATGTGATAGAGGCATGCCAGAAGGCAGGCGATGAACTCCAGGGAAATTAAGGTAGTTATCCATTAACAAGCCAGAGGTGGAGAACTTAGTTAAAAAAAAAAAAAAAGCTAAGGGAAGGATCATGCATCCATGAAGAAAAAGGTAGAACCATTGGAGAGCCTTTGGATGATGGAAGTTGAAAAAAAAAAAGTATGTATATATATATATATATATATATATATATATATATATATATATATATTCAGAATTTCTGCTCTGAGCAGTCAGTTAGGTGTGCTGGGGTGTCATCATCATGCTTGAATAAGACCCAGAGTGGAAGAACCCAGAGTGGAAGAAGTTCTGCAGCAGGTCTAGAATGCTTAGGCTGCATAATAAGGAGATTGGACTGACCTAGAAATGTCTAGCATAGTTAAAGATGCTGTATGGATCATCTGACCAGCCCCAATAAGAGCCTTGGAATAAGCCTGAATTATTCGAGAGCAGAGCATGCATTTATAACTGAAATGTTTGAAAACAGTGCTGTGCTATTGGGCCCTAGTACAGGCTCAGCACTGGATTATCTATTGACCTATCTGTGTAGTTACCTATCCTTTTATATGATACTTAACTATTTAAAGTAGTTCTACTCACGCCAGAAACATGAACTTTAAGCCAAGAAAGAGTACTGGATATAAAGGGTGACAATTACTAATTATAAAAGGGCTAATATAAGAGATATGTTTGAACATACATGCAAAAATTGACAAACTGAAAATACATGCCTAAGGCTTGGGAGCTTTCATTGGGTGTTTTAATACAGCTTTCTCAATAGTTGATGAACTAAGCAGGAGAAAGTCTAGTACTTACAGAGATCTAAAAGCAGAATTGATATTACTTAGTTAAAATGAATAAAATACTGCCAAATAATGTAAAAATTCACTTTTTTCCAAATGGATATTAGTCACTTACTACAAATGGCCTAATAGTGGGCCATACACTTAAGCAGATTAGTCATGAATCTTTAGAATAGACTTAATTGCATTAATGGAAGTATTCCAGAAGTAAATAACAACAATGATTAAGGAAACTCAACATGAAAAATAAAGACTTTATTTCCTCAGATAAAATGAAGAGTATTTTAAATAATTTATACTAAATACGAAAAAACTATGATGCATCAAAATATATGAGAGCGACTTAAATATATTTTAAAAAACAACTGCACATATCATAAGCAACTCATATTATAAATAAATTATCTATTGTGTATTTTATAAATAAATCAATGTATATATTAGAAACCAATACATATATTTGACTTCAACTCAAAAGATTCTACCTAGAGAAGAAAAATAAATGATAATATATGAGAAGTTGAGTGAGCCTGGAGAGAGACTTCAGAGGAATAAGCACTCACCTGGCAAGTACAAGGACCTGAGTTCAACCCCAGGCCCCACGTGCCCAGCATGCCGGGTCTCAGATGCAATTTAAAAAAAGTTGAGTGAGATATTAATGAACCATTACAAAAGTGACATTTAACTACAATAGAAACACAAAAGTTAAACTCAGTAAAATCATGAAAATATTATGAAATTTAAAAACTAGAAATACTAATCCAATATTAATCAAAGCCTCACATTCTAAGAAAGATACAAACTTTATTCCTTCCTAATACAGTAAATCACCAGGAAAGCAAATGGAAAAATTTATTGGCTTTTTTACTTTTTAAGCCACTGAGGAGCTATGGACAAGCAGTAATCTAAAAATTCTAAACTGTAGAGTGGAAATAATTGAATGTTAATGCTTGTTTAAAAAAAAAAAATCTTAATTTTTTCCTTATTCTGCTTTAACTTATTTTAAAGAAAATATAATTATTGAAAAGACATTGGAAATGGAACAGATTGAAAAGACCAAGATGAGAGGTATTCGACATGGCTTTTGTAACATATGTACTATTGTGTATTATGCTGTTCCTGTCTTATTGCTCTATTTGTTTTTGCTTCTATTTTTATTCTTCAAAATAAAATAGCTCAGCAGACTAAAGTGCCTGCTTAGGCAGAAGCAAGGATTGGGGTTCAATCCCTGTTGTGCCATGCCAACCTGCCCCTGGGGTGTGCTGAGACGGTGAGACGGTGACTGAGACTGGGCATGGTGGCAGGTGCCTGTAACCCCTGCGCTTGGGAGGCTGAAAACAGAAAGATCACTAGAAGCCTGATCTGTGCAGTGAGACCCTGTAGAGCCTGTATTAAATGCATAAATAATTAAATTAAATTAGTTGAGATTAAACTTTAGTGCGATGAACCCTTCCTACCTGACCAAGTAGCAAAGGATATTTCTATGCCTAAAATCGGTTTCTGAGATAGGGGCCGTGTGGGTAGGGAGAGACCTCTCAGAAGACATTTTAAAAAATAAATCAAGTAGATTTTTACAGACCAGAGGGCTGGTGTATTTGATTTAAATCTGGAAGATATACAAATCCAAAGACAATTCTCTCTCTCTCTCTCTCTCTCTCTCTCTCTCTCTCTCTCTCTCTCTCTCTCTCTTGTCTTTTTGAGATAGGGCCTCACTATGCAGTTCAGGCTGGCCTTGAGCTCACTTTGGTAGCCCAGGCTGGTCTCGAACTCTCACTGATCCTCCTGTCTCAGCCTCCCACGAGTGCTGGGATTACAAGCGTGCACCACCACACCCGGCTCAAAGACAATTCTCTTGCACAGGTATTTTCCTAAGAAAGAAACAGTGTCAGAAAAAAATAATCGAAACCAACAGAAAGCACTGAGGAATTGGCTCAGTGGCATAAGCGCCTGCCTGACAAATGCCAGGTCCTGAGTTTGATGCCTAGGACCAAAACAAACAAACAAAATGGAAAGATACTTCCCGAGCTGAGAGACTTTCAACTTGTGACCCTGTAACATCACTGCTAAACCTACTGATCTTGATGTCTTCAAATATTACCACAATAGGACTAATTAGAAAAGCTAACATTCCACAATTTGTGGGCTGCAACATATATGAAAACATAGAAGAATAATTTTAAAGTCTTAAGCATTTTTATTTAATTATGCATAGTTATGGAGTTGAATGTGATGGTTTGATAACTGTATATAATGTACGATGATCTAATCATGATGCTAGCATTTCCATCTCCTTACATTGATCATTTCTTTGTGTTGAGAACCTTTGAACTCTTTCTTTAGTTCCATAAGTATACAATGTAAATCATTGTAAGCCATGGTGAATGTATGTTAAATTTACTCCTCTTCTGTAGCTGTATTTTGGTACAGTCATTCAACCTCCCTCTGTACTTTCCAGCCTCTAGTAACAACTACTAACAAATATTGATGTAACCTTGGGCTAAATGAAGATCCCTTAAAACACAAATGCAACCGATGTTTTGAAGTAGCCTCTGAAAAGTAACTTTTGTACACTGCAAGTTATAACAATATGGTATACAGTTTAGGAATAAGTCAGAATTCAAGCAATCAAGAATGTTAAAAAGAATTTTAAAGGATTGCCCTTGGAGACAGAGGCACAGTGGAGGCAGGTGAAGCTGGCTGTGAACCCTGGACAAAAAGAAGGCATCTGATTTCCACAAGCCTGAGTTTAAACTGGGCTTGATAGCACCAGTGTTTGAAGAGAGTGGGGAAAGTGAGCTCAGAGATTATAATTTTCATATCTGAAAAGAATCCAAAGATTGCTGCTGCATCTGGATCTATGGGCTGCATCAACCTATGTTTGAAATGACTCAGTATTCTTAGAGAGCTAAGATTGTGGATGGCCCCTGGATTAAATCCCACCGTTCCCAAGCCTGGCCTTCAACCACTGTCTCAGAGCCTGTCTGGCCACAAAACATGCTCTCTAGCCAGCAGAAGCCTCCTCTTCTCCTACACATGCCTAATCTCCAGCTTGAGCTCAGTAGCATCCTGATGAGCACAGCCTCCCGCTACCTGCTCCACCAGGTACCTAGCTCCTCCCCCCCAGGACCCTATGTTCCTTCAGTTTACTGTTCTGTGTTCTATGCTGGCCGAGCACCTGGGCAGTTAGCAGTCAACACTGAATTTCTGTTAAAAATAAAATGTCGATGGAGAAAAAATATCTTATGGGTTGGTAACAACAGTTGCATTACAGCCTACCAGATCCTGCTGACTCTTTTCTGATAAAAGAAAAAGATCGCATGTTACAATGACCAGAGTCTGGGCGCCGTGATGTCTAAGTTGTCAAGAGTTTCTGATGATAATCAAAGATTCCAACCCCAGACAATCCTCTGAGGGTTACCTCTATTCAGCAATGGAGAAATCCTTCTGGCCGGATGCCTCAGGGACCTACAGAGCTGCCTGGCCATGATGCTCCCTGCTCCTGTGGAGGGCTCCTCTGTGGATGTGCAGATAGCAACAGGCTAGGCCACCTGTATGCTTTGGGGAGGGAACAGGGGGAAAACTCTGAAGAGGAATTTCAGGTGACAGCTAGGCCTGGGGAGCAAGCACAGACACGTCAGTCACCCTGGCAAGGAGCTGGCACTTGTTTCTAAAGCACCAGTGAGCTCTGGAAAAAGGGCTGCAGCCACAGGACACTGTTAATTGGGGCTGTTACTTTCATAGAAGCAGAGAATACTTCAGTAATTGATTACTGTAGTCTTTTTTTCACATTTTGGTCCAGTTAGCTTTCACTTTTTCATATACAATGGGGTAATAATGCCTATTTCAATGGCTTATTATGAGGATCATTGGAAAGGTCTGGAAGACCTTGCCCCTAGACCATTACCAACATGATATCCCCATGTTGGTAATTCAGATATTCCAAAAGGAAATAAAAAGAACCTTGCCCCTAGTTCAGGAACTGGAAAGTGCTTAGCAGAACTGATACTTTTGGAGGTCTGTTCTAATGGCACTCTAATTATGAGGCTCTCAGGTCTTTGTCCTCAGCTGTCATTGACCAAATTGAGTTTTCCTAAGACTTCACTCTATTTGTTGGAGTTTCTTACCAGGACAGTAATGAGTGCTGCTCTACTGCCATCTAAAGTGATAGGAGATTCCCTTGCCCAGGACTACAGCCTGTGATGTGAGACTTCCATTTGTCAAATAGGAGCAGCTCCAGGCAAACTGGAACAAGATGGTCACCAAATATGAGAAGCTGTCTGCAGTCTTCGCCACATGTGGAGAATGGGACCTGAGTTTCCTGATGCACAGAAGTTCAGGCTTCGCTATACCCACTGAACAGAATGACAGTACCAAGAAAGAGTAGAGAGTGAGGCCAAAATCTGGATTTCAATCAGGGTTAGCTCCTTAGAGCTCATAGTTCTTGGACTGAACTTTTTTCCACTTTAGAACCTTATCTAGATTCCTTTGATACCACTTTGTTTAGGAATTTTCTAACTCTACATATTCATGATAGCTTTGTTTGAATTTTTCTGTCTAGTGTGGTACTTACATGGTTTGGATAAGGAAGTAATATTAAACTCAAAAATTAGTAAGGGAATAAGTTCAGAAGCACGTATGTCTTAGTTACTTTCACATTGCTGGGATATGATACCTGATACTCACAACTCAAGAAAGAAGAAGATTGTTCTGGTCATGTTTTCAATCTATGTATGGCCAGCTCCTAGGAAGACTGCATAGTGAAAGAGCCAGGACATAGGAAAGCTACTCAGTTCATGAAGAAGGTCTGGAAGCAGAGAGAGAAGAGGGTGTCGGAAGAGCATTTTACCCTATCAAATCACTCCTCCTGGATAGAACCACCTTCTAATGGCAAGATAGCTCAGTGCCTGTATGAGGCAGCACCTTCCTGTGGCTCATCTGTGAGCACAGGAGGCATGTGGAGACATTCTTAATCTCAAGTATGCCACTCATCAAGGCACAATGACAATTATACTCCTTTATCTCTGCTTTGACTTTCCTCAGCTGCGGTTACCTGTGGTTAACCATGGTCCAAAAATGTTAAAGGAAAAATTCTAGAAGCAAGCAGTTCACGAGGTTTAAATTATGTACAATTCTGAGTAGCTTCACGAAATGTTATGCTGTCTCACTCCACCCCACCCTAACCCCAATCACGCCTTTGTCCAAGTGACTCTGCCTGGGATACACTACTGTCATCGGTCATTTAGGACCCATTGAGGGTATCTGCTTGACTCATCATGGGATCCTTGTGCTTGTGTTCAAGCAGCCATTATTTTATTTATGATATCCCCATGTTGGTAATTCAGATATTCCAAAAGAGAAGTTGTAAAGTGCTGATTTTGAGTGGAAAGATAAAACTCGTTGAGAGAGAAAAATCAAATGCTAAAGATGATAAAAGCTCTATTATGATGTTGTTGCTATGCTTTCACTGTACCCAATATACAAATTAAAGGAGGCCTAAATAATTTTTACTTCCTCAGTGTCTGGAAGAACTGAAACTGTGACAAACTTCAATACTTATCTTTCTAAGAAATTTTTTGTTTCACTTATGTTTTAATTCACTGACAGGCTATATTCACAGCATCCAGTCACTAATGTCTTTACATTTGTAGTTATAGTTCTTTTCATTTCCTAATGTTTATAATTCTCCTTTTTCACTGATCAAATTTATCACAGTCAAGATTATAAATATTTTAAAGAAACATCCTTCTTGAGGGAAAGATATGAAGGAACTCATAGTTACTTCCTGTTAGCCCTGAGGAAACAGGACCCATAGGCAAGGAGATTGTCATAGGCCAAGTATCTCCTTGGAAGCCAACACTGGACTCACATCCCAAGCCCCCGTTTCTTCTGGCACAGCCAGCACAAGGTCATCCAGAGGAAGAGCCAAAGACAAGAAGGGCTGTGCCTGGACAGGTGTAGAAGAAGTGGCACAGGAAATCCCTGAGCAAGGGAGGAAGCACCCCCAAATCTGAACTGCTGCTTCACGTCATTTTTCTGGTTCCACAAAGGCCCTCTGATTTCTGAGCCTCTCCTCTCAAGCCTGCACAGGTGTTGAGTTAATTAAATGAGGCCACAATGTCCAAATGGCCTGGGAAGGTACGCATTTTCACTGCCAAATCTGACTTCTTTACAGGGGAGATTTTTGAAAGTAGAATAAACAGTTTCCAAAGAAGCTACATAAAAGCTATTTTCCTGAGGGCAGGCCTAAGCAGTAATGTCTGTCAGGGACAAATGCCCAAAACATGATCTACAAGTACCTGAAGCCCTAGACTCTGGTTCTCCTGAGGGCTGGCATGGCAAATTGCATTTCATCTCGGGTTGCAGTAATCCTTCAGGGCCTACAACCAAAGCACAATGGTGCAACACAGTGACACTTTTGAGAAGTCACTGTGAGCTGTCGAAAGGAGAGAGCCCATCACAAGTCTTAAGCAGTTGGATTAAATGTACTATTGGAAATATGGTAATATTTCCAAGGAGATCCTTTTCTCATAAGCAATTTTTATTTCTTAAACTCATAATGTGTTTAAAATAATTACTTATATGTATGTAAAACTGGAAGAAAGAGAAAAAGAAAAAAGTGTATAAAAATGAAAAAAGAAGAGGGGCTGGGGAGATAGCTACATGGCACAAGTGCCTGCCTGGCAAGTGCAAGGTCCTAAGCTTGAACCCCAGTCCTGAAAAAAAAAAAAAAAAAAAAAGAAACAATTTTTAAAAAGGAGATGAAACAAATTAAAGTATTAACTGCTTCTTTACATACATCAGCAGAAATGCACTGGTTGGAAGATAGTACTATGTGTTGCAACAAATGTTGTGACAGTCATACTTTGTGAAGTGAAAATCTGTGTCGCTGTAGTTTTTTCTATTTTCATTCTAATTTGCACTCTCTTTTAAAAATAAAAATAAAATAGGGGCCAGCCAGATACCCACTGGACTAAAGTGCCTGATTTAGCAGAGTACAGTGGCTGGGGTTCAATCCCTGGTGTTCTGTGCCAACCCTGAACCCAGTGCGCCACTCTGAGATGGTGATTGAGACTGGGTGTGGTGGCACAAGCCTGTAATCGCAGCACTTGGGAGGCCAAAAATAGGAAAATTTCTACAAGTCTGATCTATGTAGTGAGATCCTGTACATCCTATACACCCTATCCTAAGTTCATAAATAAATACACAAATAATATTAAAAATAAAATAATTTCTTTTATAAAAGATTGGAAACCCTTGGTTATCATAAAATTCCACCTCCTTTAATGCCTGTATTCCTTAAGCTTACTTTTGAGGGGTGCATTCCACCCCTGGGAGCATCTACTTTGCACCAGATGCTTGTGCCTGCTTCACATACTAATACTCAAAGATAAAGCTTCCCATAAGCCCCAGCCCTGGGAGCTACTTATACTTGCAAACCCTTAGCTGAGTTTTTTGCTGGTTGTTTTTTTTTTACAGAACACTCACTAAGCTTCTTGAAGGTTGAACCAATATGCTTAGTGCCCTTCCAACTACTTACTCAGAATTTGATTCCTACCCGGTCCATGTGTTATACTGGTGACCACGCCTTTGTACTCCTATAAGTCCATGAGCTTCTTCAGAAAATTTCTCTTTCATTTCCTTGCTTACCACTCTGATCTTGGTGGACAGCACCATAAGAGCCATATATACCAACTATCTACATGCTGGTTGGAATGAAGAAATGGAAATGCATCGTACTTCAGCCTAAAATTTCTCACCTTGAATGCTGTGTGAATTCATGCAACTCATTCTCTCTCATTCCTGTTTAGCTACCTGCAATATGAGTTCCTCAAATTCTATGATTTCTTATTCCATTTTCACATGCCAAAATTCTCTGTGTGGTACAGCACTGCAAAATGGAAAGTGGTCTTTCTTCCCACTTCTCTAAACCAGCTGAGGGACACTTAGAAAGAAAGGATCGAAAATTTGGTGTGAGACCTCAGAGTGCTTGAGAAGCAGCTGAGTGTATCATTTGTGGGGCCTGGTGTTAAATGTTTTCTAAAAATTTTGCAACAGTGACAGCATTGAATGGAAAACAAGTCTTTCTAAGTGACTGCATAAAATTGTACACACAGAAAGCTGGCCCTAGGAGCAGCAACCACAGTTTAAATGTGCAACTCACACTGAGGACCTCTGGCAGAAATGTTTTCCCTTTAGGGGCCAGCGCTTCTAAATACATGACATCCAGACTTTTTGGAATAGTGGTAATGGCATGTAGCAGTATCTCCTTCCTCTGTTGGTACTTTGAATCTACCTGCTGGGTTACAGAGCCATATCATTGTGACTGATTTAGGGCAGTGGGTTTCAGTCCTCAGGAGATATGTGACATCATCAATGTATTGAACTGTAACCTCTGTGAGGGGGGATAGATAAGTAGATCCCAGGGATGCTGTTAAACACACTTTAATGCACAAACAAGGCCTGGATAACAAAACTAGTCTTACACATATATAATCACAAGGATGATAGACTTTGATTTAGGGTATGTGCTTCCTTTAAAGCCTACCTAATGAAGCAACCCCCACTCATAACTAGTATAGTTTGCACCGTATGGATGGCATGTATCACATCGATATCTTAGCACATATACTGTTTAATGCTCAGTCTAGAGAAACTAATGTTGTTAATTTGCAGTCAGCGGTGTGATATCCTGTAGGATTTTAGATGGTCTCGACATTTTAAGACTATAGGATGACAGGAAATCTAAAGTTGCCATGACTTTGGGCAGGAATATAAGCATATGTGGCAATCTGTGGAGGCAAACTTTTATGGTCCTACTTTTTTTTTTATTAAGACTTCCAAAACCATGACCACATGCACCATGTTAATGGCCTCCTCAGGATACACATGAAACACATGCAGTTTTATAATTCAGTGTTGAAAGAGATAGAATGAGTTATTTGTAAATGGGAAGGGAGGAATGGACAAGCTGTGCGCGTATGCTCTCAAGCATAAAACCAAAAGAGAGCTCTACAGAGGTGATGATGATGATGATGCCTAAATGCAGCATTCCGTGAAATGGGGGGTTCAGTCAGCTCATCTTTGTGACTGGAGGTGTCCATACTCACGCACCCAAGGAAAGGTTAGAAATGTAGAGCAGATCTAGAAGAAAGAACACTGGTTGCCGAGTTTCCCATCTAGTACACACAGGCACAGATTCCCAAAAGGTAGAACTGGAGACAGGGAAGTGCAAGACAGAGACAGGCTCCCCATGAGAAGTGAGCCCTTGAAGATAGATGAGGAGCTCAGAAAATATGCCCAGAACAAGTGAGCGCAGTGGATCCAGGAGAGCCTGGATCCTGGAGAGCCTGGAGCCCCGATTTTTAGAGGAAGAAAGGCATCTCACCCCAGAAATAATGGCTGTCATCAAGAAGTCAACCAATAACAAATGCTGGGAGGGTGGGGACTATGGAGCCCGGAAACACTAATCCACTGTCGATGGGAGTGTAGACTGGTACAACCATTATGGAAATCAGTGTGGAGAGTCACCAAAACCTGGGAGTAGAGGACCCATTCAGCCCAGCTATTCTTTTCTTAGATATTTCTCCAGAAATAAAAGCATCATATTCTAGCAGTATATGTGCACCTATGTTTCTAGCAGCTCAAATTCATCATAGTTAAATCTTGGAAGCAACCAAAATGCCCACCAACTAAGAAATGGATAAATAAAGACGTGGCATTTTTATGCAAGAGAATATTGCTCACGTATAAAAAGATAAACTCAAGGCTTCTGTAAATAAATGGGGCTTGGGAGATAGCTCAGTAGAATAAGTGCTTGCCTGGCAAGTGCAAGGGCCTGAGTTCAATCCCCCGTTCTGCAAAATAAGTAAGTAAATAAAAAAATTTAAATGGGGCCAGGGAGATAGCTCCATGGCACAAGTGCCAGGTCGTGAGTTTGAACTCTGGTCCCACAAAAAAACATAATAAATAAGTAAATGGATACAACTAGAGAGCATACTCATAAGTGAAATAAATCAGACCATCTTGAACAGACACCACCTTGTCTTCCAGTGTAAGAACCTGAAAAAGTAAATGAAATAAACAAAGTTACAATAGATACTATGAAAGGAAAAGCAACTGTTCAAAGGGAAGGAAAAATTGGGATGAGGAAAGGAGAAAAGAAAGAAAAAAGGGAGAAAGGGAGAACGAATATACAGTGCAGCTGCAATGATTGTACTGCTAATTCCCACTGGTCTACTGAAAGGAACAGTTGATGCTTGTTTTTTCTCTCCCTCTTTCTATTTTTTAATCAATTTTGCATGCTACGGTAACCCACTAGGGCCCCCCTTCTGTCCACCTCTTAGACAGAAGCTTTCTTTCCCAATAAATATTCTATTCTAAAAAAATTGCATGCATACATGTGTCAATCTGAACAACTCCTTTGAAGACAAGAATATACAGTATAACAACCATTGTTGGATTCCTGCATTTTGTTTACTCAACTTCTATATAATATCTAATGTTTTGTTTACTGTTTTTCATTCTCTTTAAAAACAATATCAAACATTTTAGACTTAACCTGGGAAAAAAGAATCAGACAAATATGCCTGAAAATACAAGGAAAACCCGAAGACAGTGACATGAAGGCAACAGCCAGAACAGAAGGCAACATCAAATGCCTCAGTGAGCAACAGCTTCGAAGGCAATAGAAAGACACTGTAAGATAAAGGCTGAAAGTTTTTTTAAAAATACAAAACGTGGCTCATGATTTTTGCTATTATCATAAGATAAGGTATTGCATTTTGATGAATAGGTTTAGATAATATAGAGCCCAGAACGGACACAAGAATCCAACAAGGAATCCCTTTAACACCCACTTCTGCTCTGTACACAATCATGTCCATGACCACGAATATCTGCACTTATCAGGCCTCAGTTTACCATAGATGAAAGAGGGTACTCACATGTAACTTGCAAGGATTTCTGATGCTCAACTGACAGATTATATATATATATATATACATATACATATGGTACATGGTCTCACTATGCAGCTTGGACTGCTAGTGATCCTCTTATTTTCAGCCTCCCCAGCACTGGGATTACAGGTGTGAACCATCATGCCCACACTTGGTAGCCAGCTCAGCAGGCCAGGGGGTGGGGCTAACACAGCCTGGGGTGCCAGAGATTGAACCTCAGTCTGCTGAGCTATCTCACTAGCCTTTAATTTATTCTTTAATACACTGACTGATGTCAGAGGCTTAGACCGCAAGTCACTAGGTGCAGATATATAGACTGTGAACTTTTTTCTGTTTTGTCTTGGCAGTAACAAGTATTGAACCCTGGGCCACACACATGCTAATCAAATGCTCTACCAGTGAGCTACTTCCCCAGGACCTTTTACAAAAGTCACTTTTCTCATTTCCAATCAAACAACACAAAGCTCAACCCAGTGACATTGTTGAAACTGTCAAAAGGGGGCTTGAAATGTTCAAAAGAAAAAGTGCTAGTGGTAGCATTTTTAAAAGCTATTCCAGGTGACAACCCCTGACCTGCCTCCACCCTGGGAAGCAGGGGCTCTGAATGCATTTGTGTTTGCCTCTGTCTCGGGCTTCTGCCCTCCCTGACCAACGCTAAGTCTCAGCCATCATTATTCTCTACTCCACAACTAGCACAACCTCTAGCAACTAAGTCAAAGTGTCCAAAGGATGTGGTGAATGGTGTATACCTCAAAGAAGAAAGCAGTGTAGCCTTAATGAAGAGAGACTAAGGAGAACTGTAAGGAATTTGTGGTCAAGAAAGCTATTGAACAGAATTTTGAAGAGATAGGTGAGTAGAACAAAAAGACAATTGTCACTCTTGAGGAAAGTATATATAACAGAATAGAATAAGGAAAAGACAGGCATAGCAGCTTCATATTTCTAATGCATCCGGAAAGCAGTTGTGAACATGGCTTGCTCGCTGTGTGTCAGGCACATGCTGGACATTTTCACTTATCTTGGAGTAGAAAGGGCATGAGCCCCAAAGACATCTCAGAGTGACAGGTGACAGGGTGGGCTCTGGATGTGGGCCAAATGCATTCTAATCCCAGCTCTGCAACCTACAAAGGCCTCGCATTAGGGAACCTAACAAATTTCTTATGGCCTTATGTGTGAAGGGTGGAGGATATTATGAATCGCCCAGCACTGACCACAGTAGCTGCCCACAAACCATTTGCCCTGTCTCTTCCAGCAGATTCCAGTGATCCTGGGAAAACCTGGAGAATATACGGTAAGGACCACAGGAATCATTCTGAGGCCCTGAAATGAAAAAAGAAAAAAAAAAATCCCTTTTCTTCCCAAGTCTGCTCTTCCCAGGAGCCTTAAGATGGTGCAAAATTTCAGCTCCTCAACTCCCGTTCCTTCTTCTATTTTTATCTTTTCTCTCTCTGTCATGTTCCTAGGGCGCTTCTTTCCCTGCAGTGACACACATGAGGAGGCTGGGTTGGGAGCAACCAGAAACACGTGGAAAGGCCATGCCAGAAGGGTCTGGAATGGGAGAGCTAGAATTCATGTTTCTCTGGCCCCTGCTTCCCAGGGCTACCTCCAGCATCCTATGAGAAGGGGCGGGCAACAGGAACACCCTCTCCTTGCCTCCGGGTTGGTGCCCCTAAAATTATTGCTCTGGTGAATACAATATTATTTGAAAATGCATGCATATTTGATATTTTATTCCACATACATCAGTCTCCATGTATCATTTCCGATAATACTTTAAAATCAATTGAAATTTTTTCACCAAAACTTGTGTATAAAATAGATACTCCAAGTATAAATCCACACCAGGATTTCTGTTCTCTTAGCACACAGCATAGCTTGGAAGATGCCCAGGCTTTCTGGGTGAGATGTGGACCTTAGGTCAGAAATCATGAAACTCCAAATTATGATACTGAAGCCAGAGACCTGAAATCAATCCTACCCTTGCTTCTTACTTCATTTTCTATGCAATTTCATCAACATTATCTCATTTAGTCTCTGCAAAAACCTTCTAAGGGGAGGCTTAAGGGCAGGGTGCTGTTTCTCCTTCATGGATGAGGGAACTGGGGTCCAGCAAGGTGACAGGATCTGGCTACAGTCTCCCTGGTTGCCATGGTGAATTTCAGTCCAGAAGAGAAGACATACAGAGTGCCAGAGTGAGGAACTGTATACATCCTCTGGCAGAAAGAAATCACAGGATTGATGAGTGCTGGGGATGGGAGGCACAGCCTGGAGGAGAACAGAGGGCCCTGCTTCACCTCAAAGCCTGCCAGCCACCACCCAGGTGAGGAGATCTTTCTCAATTCAGGTCCACAATGCCTCACACAGGGCCAGCTGTTCAAATAAATGACCAAAGAAATGCAAAGATAATCTAGTTGGCTCAGAAAAATATAGATACAGATAGATATAGACATAGATCAAAATATCCAGTGCAGAAGCTCTGTCCCCCCTCCTTTAAAAAGTTACAAAAAAAAAAAAAAACAAGCAGAAGGATATTTCAGTTCCCAGACATCACTGGGGTAGGTGGTAACCCAGCTCAAAGAGTGGTACTAACAAGCAAAGCATCTCCTGACTGTGCCCTCAGATGAGTTTGAGGGTCCTGGCCTCCACCCCAGCACTCCCACACCTGTGAAGGTGCACACCAAACCCTTCTTACTTGTCAGTGACTGCCTCTGGACACCTTGAGGCAGGGGTGGCTTTAGGGTAGTCGGTCCTGTCTCACAAAGTGACTTGCTCTATCCTGTGAGGATAAATGATCAAGCAGAAAATCGATGACAGGTCAACAGTATCTAGGATCTGACTCAGTCCCTAGGCTGATGGACAATGGCAGCTTTCTATTCCCAAGCCCCCCAATGACTTCCTGTGGCTGTGAATTTCTCATATGAAAATAAACATGGCGCAGGCATGGTGGTTCATGCTGCAACCCCAGCACTTGGGAGGCTGAGGCAAGAGGGTTGCCACAAGTTTGAGGCCAGCCTGGGTTACATAATGAGTTCAGGGGCATCCTGAACTATGCAGCAAGACTCTTTCTCAAGGGGAAAAAGTAATAAAAAAGTAAACATGACTCACTGTCTTAGCCAGGAGCCTGCCAGAAGAACTGCTATGGGGCCCAGTTCCTTGCTGAGGCCACATGGCCCTATGAGGTGAGTTTAGTGAGTGAACATAATTCTAAGTGAGCCCCCACTGTATGAGCTCATGGCATAGTGGGCTAGCGCATGTCCTCATGGCATTGTAGAAGCTGTAGTTTGTGGGCTCCATAATTGTCTGATTCTACCTTTTTTGCTGAAAGCCCTGTTAATTCTGACTAGCATGTGTTTTCCAACCTCTGGTAGGAGAAGTGGCTTCTAATTCAACTTCGGCAACGCCCAAGTGGGAGTGGATCTTCTCTAGTGAAATGGATAAAGCTACCCCAGAAGACAGCCTCCTCTCTTCTGTTCCCTGAATCCCACCATCCTTTCTGCAATTATTGGGATGAAGCTGAATGGAAAAAAAGAGGTTGGTTCCTGGCCCAAGGCCCTAGCGCTAGACAGCAGCTCCTACCACGACCAACCCAGCCCTCCCTGAAGCTCCTTCTAGCTCTGTGGGGGCCACTGCAACAAAACTCTGCATACAAGGAGACCCCGACAGCCAACCTTGGATCCCTTGCTTTCTGGAGGTTAGAAGTTCAAGATCATGGTGTGAGCAGGGTCAGCTCCTCCCAAGGGCAGCAGGGAATCTCTCTCATAACTCTCTTGGGAACAAGCAGACTCCATCTTCTCCCTGTGTCTTTGTGTCTGCATGCACTGTGTCCACACAGCCTGCATTGACACTCGCCTCAGTGTGCTTCATTTTAATTTAATTTCCTTTGTAAAGTCCTACCTTCAGATACCGGTCCATCCAGAATAACTAGGAGTCAGGACTAGCATATGGATTTGGGAGGACAAATGCCCATAATACCATCCACAGTGGGGTTCACTGTGATTTGCTGACATTCTTGCAGCTATTTGCCGTGTGGTACAAGTTTGAGGAACTGTCTGTAACACACTAGCCGCAGAGGTCAGTAGCCACTTCTGGTTTGACTAAGGGCAAGATTAACACCTGCTCTAGGAGAAGGGGCAGAGTGAAGTCACCCTGGCAGCCGCAGAACACACTGTGCCTGATAAACAGCTCTGAAGCAGACAGCGGGCAGCCAGGCCATGAGAGCGACCTCGCAGGATCTTCCGTTCCTTCCTGGCCCGTGTATGTGCTCACAAGGAGCCCCATCAGTATGGTCTATGCCTCACAACATGGCACAGCTGGAAAGTAGCTGCTGCCACCGGAGTTGTTAGCGTCCTTCCCACCCAAAGAAGCTTCCTGTGTTGCAATTGAAACTGAGGATGCAGTGAAGGATAAGTGTCCACCCTGGGCTGGGGCCCCAGAACAGGGGCGTGGGAACCAGGCTCAGACTCTACCTCTTGCTCACTTGCTCTATGCCTTGTAGCAATCCAGTGCTTTCTGTTGTATGTTAGAGTCGGTGCCAAAAGAAACGATGAGAAGACCGATGAATTTCGCTTTAGAGGGCTCACTGAGACTTGTCTCTGTCACAGTGAGCCCAGAGCTCCAGAAGCATCTCAGTTTTATTTAGGGCTCGAAACATGCATGATCATATTGGTAAAGGAAGGCTATAATCTCTGACCTCCACCATTTGCCTAATGCTAGGCTCACACAAATGCTAATTAAAGACATTCCAAGCAGGGGAGGAGGCAACAAACAAGGAGCCATCAGGATAAGCGGTTAGCTGCCTCCTTGAATCCCAGCTTGCTGGAATTTCCAAAGGACAGACTACAGCTGTCCCTGGGCTTTGTTTATTGCTCTCCACTTCTTGAGATGCTAATTTCTTATCTCTGCATATCCCCGCTTTTACTTTTTATGCTAAAAAAATAATTTTTTTGAAGCATCACGGCAAGGACTGAAGCTTTTTGATCCATAGGATGTTGATAGACCTGTGCTCATCGCCAAACTAAGCAGGATACACACACAGTACAGAGACGACATATGCAAATCTCCATAGACTTCCGCTGCACCATGAGGTAATAGGAAAAGGGTTAAGGTTTTCAGTGCCTCTAGAGATGCTTTGCAACAGATCAGTGCCAGACAATTTTGGTGACTATTTTGTAAAAGTATTATCAATATGTTGCTGAAGAGATAGGATTTTAGCAGTGATACCGTCATGAAACAATAAATGTCTTTTTACATTTTCCCATGGGAGATGAGTTTGATTCCATGAAATGGGAGTTATACAAAATGAAGAAGTATTCTAATCACATGTTAAACACAGTTGACACTCTAGATTAACAATTTGACCTCTCAACATAACAGCTTGTTCTAAATCACTTATCTTAGTATTGAACTTAGAGTCTATGCATCCTTGAGAAGTCCATAATTGTTTTGAGCCCTTGTGCCATCGCTACGCAAAATGAAGTGTGTACACCTTGGCTCAGTGCTACTCTGGCTGTAGCATCTGTGGCTGTGAAGGCTATCATGACTTTAATCATTCTTTTTGTTCTCTTTTTAAACACCTCCAGCAAATGAAGGAACAACATCATGGAAGAGGAGTCTTGCCATGGGTGATGTAGTTGTATTGGAAGCCAGATTTTGGTCCTTGTCCTGAGAATACAGATGTTATCCATAGAAACTAAGAAATTAAGGCTAATTGAATATTTAAGCACGTATATAAAAAACAATTGTGACACATAATGGTACAGTTAGAAGGATTCCAATAACTAGGTCCTACAAGCAACAGGTCAAGGAGGTGAACACATGCCTGAGTAAAACGAGTTGTGTTCCTTTTTAAATAATGAGGCATTTTAATCTGTTGTACCAAAACCACATTTAAAGAGAAAACTTTATTGTAACATTTTTAAAAACTTTATCTTTTAACCACTGACCTATTTATTGAGGGTATCTCCTAAGAGACTATTGGGAGCTCCTCATTAATGAATAAAAGGGTAGGTCACATCTCGTATTTATCAATTGGACCTCCTCTCTAATAAATTTTTTCCACTCTAGGAAATTTTTTATTAAATTAGCTTAAACCTTATTGTATATAAATCAATTTAAATATCATTTTGACTATCTGGTAGTTTAGGAAAAAACATGTTTTTAAAGACTATATATCAAATTACATTTAAAACAAATCATCAAAAAACAAAAAAGAAAAAAAGAGGAACAGCTGTTTATCAAAAGACACACAAAAACATAAACGCAGAGATACATAAACATCTTTATAAAGTTAAGAGTGTATTCAATCTTTTTGGCTAAATTTATAAGTAGACTAGTCAGATTTTCTTATTTGTTAATTATTAGAGAGCTTTTATTTAAAAATTTTGGAAGGAATAAAATCTTTTTTATAATTAATATGCATATTTTATAATTAAGTTTTCTTGTTACCTATTTAGACCTTAGATTTCCATTTGTTCAGTTTCTTGAAGAGGCCTCAGGCTAGATCGAGTCTCATTGTAGTTAACTTTTTCTTTAGATCTAGTGTTATGATGCAATCTGACAGTACACTTTGGTACCCAATTGGTTGTTTAGCATTTTTTTTAAAAAACACAAGCATACTCTTTGACCCAAGTTAGTAGTGGACTGAGTTCCTTTTGTAGTCTGGTATCGAAATCTCTCTTAAGGACCTTTTCAATCCCACCCCCCCTTTTTTTTTAACCTGGTTTGTTTTTATGTTGCTGTAAAAGTTTAAAAATTCAATAGTATATATTGACAAGTGAAATTGGCAGGATTGACTCTCCTTTTGTTTTAACAGAACTTTGATGGAATGGTGAGATTTTAGACGAGTTAGCATACATTTTTTTAAACTTATCTGAAGGATAATGACAGTCAATAACACCAGAGAAATTAGTCCAAGATCAAGATAGAGACAATTAACATTACTACATAAAGTCTGAAAATCACCAATGGTTGATCTGAATAGTTTGGGGCACTAAATATCTTTGCTGTGTAAGTTGACCCAAATATTACAAAGTTATGGCTTGAACCCCTTTGGAGGCCACCACTAGGCCTTTTGTTAGTTAAATGGGATGTTAAAATCAAGTAACTGTTTCATCCTTTAAACATGATTTTACATTTGTTTGTAAAATATCAAAGCCCTATTTTAAATGCCACTTTTAATTTGGGACAGGCTTTTTTGGTTTGTTTTGTTTTTTTGTGGTACTGGGGGGATTGAAGTCAGGATCCTTACTTGCCAGTCAAGCAATTATTCCCCTGAGCTATCTCCCTAGGCCCAATTTAGGACAGTTTTAAGCAAATACACTTAACTAGGAATTAAAATAATTTTAAGTAATCTTTTAAAATATCCTGCTTTCTAGCCTGCTGTATGAGACCAGCTTGGGCTCTAAAAGTGAGCTCAAGGCCAGCCTGAGCTGCATAGCGAGACCCTGTCTCAAAAAGAGCAAAAAAAATCAGCATAGCATTGGCAAAAAGTAGACCTGAGGATCAATGAAATAAATTAGGAGATGCAGAAGCACATACAAACACACTCAGCTACCTTATTTTCGACAAAGGGGCCAAACATGTTTCCTTGATGAAAGATAGCCTCTCTAACAAATGGTCCTAGAAATACTGGCTCTCCACATGTCAAAACTTAAAAGTTGACCCAGGTCTATCACCATGCACTAAACCTAAATCAAAATGGATTTAAGGTCTAAATATTAAAGGAGAAATCCTAAATCTCCTAGAGGAGAAAGTTGGAGGAAGTCTTGAAGACATCGGGGAAGGCAAAGAACTCATGGACAAACATCAAAATACACATTTAACACTTCAAAGCATCAACAAATGGGACTTCCTCTGGCTGAGAATTTCTTCATGTCAAAAGAAATTACCAGCAGAGTGAAAAGACAACCCACAGATTTTGAAAAGATTTTAACTAATAAGTATTCAGATAAAGGTCTTCTATCTAGAATTTATAAAGAACTGAAAACCATTATTTCCCAAAATTCAAAGAGCTAATCCAGAAATGTTCATCTGAAATGAACACACACCTCTCAGAGAAAGAAGATCAACAACCTATAAATACATGAAGAAATACTCTAAATCGCTAGTCACTAGTGAAATGCAAATCAAAACTACACTTAGATACCATCTCGCTCCAGAAAGAATGGCTATCCTAAAGAAATCAACCAACAGCAAATGTTGGAGAGGCTGTAGGGAAAAAGGAACCCTTCTCCACTGCTGGTGGGAATGCAGACTGGTGCAACCATTATGGAAAGCAGTGTGGAGACTCCTTAAAAAACTAGAATGGAAATCCCTTTCAATCCATCTTTCCCCCTATTGGGAATTTTTCCAGAACTGAAAATATCATATCATAGTGGTATTTGTGCACCTATGTTCATAGAAGCCCAAATTGTGTTAGCCAAATCTTGGAAACAACCAAAAGACCCATCATTTGAAGAATGGTTGAAAAGGATGTGGTATTTTCATAAAATGGAATATTACACAGCTATAAGAAATGACAAACTAGAAGACTTCATATATAAACGGATGTATCTTGAACGTATTCTCATAAGTGAAATAAACCTGACCTACATATGCAAATATCCTATAGTCTCTCCAGTATAAGGACTCAAAAGAATAAATAAATAAATAAATAAATACATACATACATACATACATACATACATAAATTTTGGGCAGTACCAAGAATCAACCTCGGAACCTTGCCTTTTCTGCATTTTCAACCCCCATAATTTTTTTTTTTTTAGAACAGTGACTTAAACACAAAATGTATTTGGAAGAGCTAAAAAAAAAAAAAATGCTTATTAAAAGTGTTAATGTTTAATTGTTTGATCAGTTTTACAAACCTATATCTGTTCATCTAAACCGATTTGATGATGAAAATATGTAATGCAACCATTGTGAAATTTTTCTTATTTTGAAATTCTGTACTGTATGTACTCTTACTTGTTATTTTTTTTATTTTTGTTCCTGTTATTTTTACTCTTTAAAATAAAATCAAATCTATAAAACAATAAAAATAAAAGTGAAAAAAATAAAGAAAATAAAATATCCGGGGGCAATGGCCTCACCTTTTAACTGTTCTACCTGGAGGTCACTCACATCTGCATTTAGAAAGCTGTTAAAATGTTTTTCTTTTAAAGAATTTTTATTTTTTCCACTTGCTATGTTTTTTTTAACAATTTTAAAATTTTTAGCAAAAATTAATGACCAGTTGAGCAATATAAAAATTTGGTGTGGCTTGAACAATGGTTTGGTTGGATAGAACTATAACTTTCATTTCTTTGTATAAGTCGACCCAAATATAAACAGCATTGATTACCCCAAACAAAACCTACAGACCATTTAACATTAGGGCTGTCTTTGGTTGATTTTACTCCATACGTGTGTTAGCCTAGCATGAATGGTCTTAGCATCTACAGAGGGTTTTCTTGAGCCCACATTACCTCCTAATGCTTTAAAGGAATTATGACCCTGCAGCCAAGGCCTCTCTGTGTAGCCACTGTGTCTCCTGTCGCTCTGCTGATAATATGGCCAGGCAATACGTATAAGTTTAATATGCATAAAGAGAAGCTGACTTCTATTTTTAATAAGCAGTTAAGTTTTAATGTGAAAAGGTTTAGTAGTAGATAACATAAGTAATGTTTTTTCCTTTATAATCACTTTCAGTAATCACCAAATGTGCAAAGACACCTTGGCAAATAATAATACTCCTTTTTACAATCAGAGATATGATATCTTTTGGAATAAAGCTAAAAACTCCAGTTTAATTTTGTAAAATCCTTAAGTGAGAAACAAAAGCTGATTTTTTATAGCCATCAGATCTAAAGCTGTGCTTCTGCTTCCAGAGGTTTTATGGGAAAGATCTGTGATCCTGTGTTTTTTTGAAATTTGGACTGGCCAATGGAAACTGCAGGTATTCCATATTATTTATCTTTGGGCTGCTGGATGACAGGCCCCTTCTCCAGTTTCTCTAAGATTGTAAGTGTTGGTCATGCTTATCAAGTTTGGAGGGACATTCATTAGCCCAATGTTTACCTTTTCCACATCTCAGACAAAGTCCAGGAGCAGTCTCCTTTTTTTTCTTTTTATCTTGTACCTTTTTAGCAATCTTTTCTCATATGACACATCTTTCCACACTTAAAACATTTGGTATGATTTTGTTTAAAAAGAAACAGTAAGACAGTTGTATGTATGGCTCTAAGCCAATATCAGCACAGGCCTTAATATATTTTTCCAGTGATGCACCCTGTGCCTTTAAGGGAAGTAGAGCCTTTTGGCATTCGGTATTTGCACTCTCAAAAGACAAAGTTTGTAACAATAAATCCCTCAGATCTGGTGCTCTCACTGTTTTGTGTATAGCTTCCCTTAATTGGGAGACAAAATCTACATAGGGCTCCTTATTAGTTTGGAAAACCTTAGCAAATGATTTTTGAGCATCCTCAGGTCTTTTCACCTTTTCCATGCTCTTAAGCAACAAATTTGAGTTTGTACAATAGCTACATCATCATATTGCAATTGGGCTTGGATACCGAGCCAGGCCCCTGACCCAGTGAGCTGATCTGATGAAACATTAACTGGGGGATTTTGTCCCCTGTTAACCCTCTCTTGAATATCCACTTCATCTTTCCAACAAGTTCTAAATTGCAAATATTGGCTTGGCTCCAAAATTGTAAAGCACAAAGCTTCCCAATCACGAGGAATTAGTCTATGTTCATTTGCTAATCCTTGTATTAATCCAATCACCTAGGTTGAATGCCTACCATAGGCCACAAGAGCCTGCTTTAAATCTTTAATAATCTTGAACGCCAGAGGTTGGTGTTCCCTTTGTACATAGCTCTGGGGAAATTGAGCATTTGGTGGGTGTTGTTGAACCATCACAGGAAAAATACCCAAAGGCGCAGAATAAGCTTCAGGATCTCTCGCTGTCTCCCTTGCATAAGAGCCTGAGATATCACACTTTTATAAACTTTTGTCGGGGTTTCCTTTCATTCCTCATATGGAGGAGCAGAAGGATTAAAACATGGCAGTAGGGGTTAAATTTTTATGAACTGAGATGGAGGAACTACAGAGACAGATACCTCCATTTTTTTCAATCAATTTAGAGATCAATTGTGATAATTACCTTACCTCAGCTCTCAGACTTCATTCTTAGTTTCCTTTTGTTCTACATCCTCCAAATTCTCAGATTCTGAGGAGGTGGTTAGGAATGCCATAAACATTCTTTTAAAACTCAATTAGATTCATCCCAGCTATAGACCATCTAGAGATTTAAAGAAGGTACACTCTTGGTATTCCAGGGTCTTGAGAGGGTGCAATCTTATCATAATTATGCATCACAGAGGCCCCCTTATTTTGTTTTTGTCCTCTTTTTAAAAGTAGTGCTCTGATATCTTTATTTTTATTTTACTTTACTTATTTTCTAGCTCGCTGTTGTTTTATTTTTTTTTTTTAAAGGAAAACTGCAGACCAATTTCTTTAATGAACACAGATAAAAAATCCTCAATAAGATACTGGAAAACAGACTGAAATAAATCATCAAAAAATCATATATCATGGCCAACTAGGTTGCACCCAAGGGATGCAAGGATAGTTCAACATATGCAAATCAATAAATGTATTATATCACATATGCAGAAACAAGGACAAACAATCCATGACCTTCTAAAACACCTTTGACAAAATCCAACATCCATTTACAACAAAAACCCTGAAGAAAACAGACATCAAAGGACTTTATCTCAATCTGATAAAAGCCATCTATGACTAACTTACTGCAAGCATAAGTTACATGGGAAAAACACGAAAGTTTTCCCTCTTGAATCAGGTAGAAGAAAAAAATGGGAACTTCCACTACTCCTGTAGGACATAATACTAGGAACACTACCAGGAATGATCAGACAAGAGCAAAGAATATAAGAAAGGAAGAAGTCAAGTTATCATTACTCCCAAGTAAATGATACCCTACACAAGAGACCCTAAAAAGTCCATGAAAATATTCCCCGGAACTAATAACTAAATTCAGCCATTTAGAAGGATACAAAAATCAACATATAAAAATTAATAATAATCTTTTTTTAAAGCCTTATTTTTTTAATTCTTCCAAATGCATTTTGTATTTAAGTTACTCTACTAAAAATAAATTATAGGAATTGATCAAGAAAACACAAGATCTTGAGTGTCCTTTTTTTTATGCTAGCATCTACATTTGAGAGTGAGGGAGGCAGAGGTCTTAATAAGATCTCATGTGTAGATTTATATTTGTGAGGAAGCTGCATCTGAAACTGACCTTTTCAAATATTTCTTAGACCCTTCTGAGTCTGATTGTAATGGTTCTTCCAAAGCTAAAGAAATTAAACTACAAAGAGACCATACATGAAGAAGAATTAGTTCCCCATTTTGGCGAGCATGACATAGCATTCTCATAACTTGCTTCCAAACTTTTAAGTTTAAAGCAGCCTTTCCCCTATGCCCAAACCAATAACAATGCCTTTTTATAGGGAAAATAATTCATTGAAACTCTTAGATTTCATTTTTATACCCTCTATTTGGAGTAAAATATGGATAAGACAGATATACGCATTTTCTACTGAAGCAGAGTTTCCCATTACTCTGAGCTTTTCCCGCTGGTCTCGCCTGCTCTGGATATACTTTTCCCACGTGGTCAGGCCTCTCTTAATTCACCCCTGGTCAACTTCCGTGCCCCATGTTGGGCGCCACTTATATGTTATGATTCGGTGCCAAAAGAAATGATGAGAAGACCGATGAATTTCGCTTCAGAGGTCTCACTGAGACTTGTCTCTCTCAAAGTGAGCCCAGAGCTCCAGAAGCATCTCAGTTTTATTTACAGCTCGGAACATGCATGATAATGTCAGTAAAGGAAGGCTACAATCTCTGAGCTCCTCCATTTGCCTAATGCTAGGTTCACGCAAATACTACTTAAAAACATTCCAAGCGGGAGAAGACACGACAAACAAGGAGCCATCTGGATAAGCTGCTAGCTGCCTCCTTGAATCCCGGCTTGCTGGAATTCCCAAGTAACAGACTACAACTGCCCCTGGACCTTGTTTATTGCTCTCTGCTTCTTGAGCTGCTAATTCCTTATCTCTACAGCCTTCTCAGTGTCTCTGCTTCCTCTCCCATCCTCAAATGCACCTGTTTGGGTTACTGTGAGTAATAACTTGCAAATGTTTATGAAACCTGGCCAAGTCCCTAGTGTTCAATTTACTACGTCTAATGTTTGGCTCTTTGTTGTTTTACATCTGCATTCTAGCCACAACATTTCAGCCAAAGCACAGGTCCATCACAAAAACAAGTCTGAGCCGCCCAAGAGCCTCTGGTTATTTTAAAAGTAATAATAAGTTTAAAGGGGGAATGAAACCAAACAATGAGGTTTCTTGTAATCAGGTCTCTCTTAGAACTATAATGTGGAAAAGCAAAAATTACAGACAAAATTGCTGCTGTGTCCTTCTGCAAGCCTCCCTCTGATTGCTTCCTGCATTGACATTTTATTCAGAGAGTGAGGGACACAGCCATGCACTGCCTTGCTTTCTCTCCCTTAGCCTGCCAGTTTCCAGTCCAACTCACCAGAGAAGAGAGATGACCAGGACGGGTCACAGCTCTCCTCCTTTGCAGAGAATGCTGCTTTTGTCTTAAAGTCCCGGGTCACTGGTAAGAGTCAGCCCTACGCCCTGTCTGCAAGAAGTGCTGCATACCAGAGACCTACTCTGTGCAGAGCACCATGACCTCCTATGGGCTATCAAGATGAATGAGGCTGGGCTTGCACATGCAGATACAGGGCAGAGTCATGTAGTATTATGGTTCCAAAGAGCAGACCCAGGATGAGGGGGCCCAAGGAGGGACATTGCACCTGACCTGAGCCAGGGAATACTTCCTGCTGAGTAATGCAAAACAGAAGGTCTCTTAATATTCCAGTTATATCAGGTCATTTCCCAGACCCACTGATAGATAAACCTTAGGAATGAAATGCCTTGTCCTGAGAAATGCCTAGAAATGTCTCCTTTTCTCTGAGCACATCTCCAGCTGCTTCTCCTCCCCTCACTTTATTGTGGTTTTCCTGGACCTAAATATTCCAAAGCATGTCCTAGCGCAGGGTCTGGGCACCAGCTGGCCCTGGTGCTGGACAGTTCCACTCCAAATATAGCCTTTTTATCTCTACTATGTCATTGACAGAGCTTACCTTCTCAGTAAGACCTGTACTGAGCACTTCTTAAAGCTATGCCTCCTCCCTGTCTTCTCAAGAGGGCACATCCAGTTTTACTTCTTGCTTTGTGCTCCCCTTATTGTTATTTATAATTTCATGATTTAAAAAGTCTACATAGTTTTAAATATTTCATTGTCTGTACGTTCCTTCTCTTATTAGGTACAAGAGCATAAGAATTGCTCATATAACAATTTTTCACTTATCTTCTTTTCTGGGGTAATCTTCATTGCTGAGATCAGTGACAGGCATATGGTGTATGCTATTAATATGGAGAATAGATGGTGAATGAAAGTAAGATTCAGAGGGCATTGGGAAGAACTGAAGAGAACTGTGGACTCATATAGCTCCTAAAGGACATCCCACCTTCATGCTCAATGAAGTTTCATGAGAAATCTCCAAAGACACATAGTTACCAGGACCTTAGATGGCTTTCAGCATCCTTTAGCTCCACTTGAGCCAACTACAGGAGTGGCATCACTCATCCCAGCTGGCCTGGGTCTTGGAAGATGCCCGACCATAATGTGCCTGTCTCTGTCTTTGAGGAGCCCGCAGACAGTCGGAGAAGTTGTCTACAGACACTGGCATGGTCTGGAGCCAGGGATGCTGCCTCGTGGACCCGCCTGCCAGATTCTGGAGTTGACATCCCAGCTGAGAAGTCACCTCAGTCACTGAGCACCTCTGGAAGCTGTGGTGTCCTCTACCACCTTAACTGTTGCACATGCGAATGGGCTGACCAAGATCTCCCTATCCTTTGCAGCTGTGTGAAAACTAAATAAGAGCAGGCCTCTCAACTGCTTGGCAGGTTCAAACATGGTAATGATAGTGATTTTGATGAAAACTGGTAGAAGTAGGGAATGGGTAAAAATGTGAATTTTGTAATAGGACAAAGAAGAAATCTCTTATACTGCCTTCCTATGGCTTCTACAACAAGCACCACGAAGTTTGTAGCTCAAGACTTCATCTGTCGCTGTTCTGAATGCACAGCTCAGGCATTGGCTAGCATGAAGGTTTGCACAGGTCCCTTCCCTCTGAATGCTCTTGAGAGAGCCTACTTCTTGCCCTGTCTGGCTTGGAGAATTTCATCCCTTGGTTCTTGGGCCCTCCTCTGCTTTCAGAGCCAGCAACAGAGCAGAGTATGTTGCTTCCATGATCACTGCCCTGCTTCCTTCTGAGTCTGGTCCTTGCCAGGCTCCTTCCCTGAGGATGTCTCTGATTGCTTCTAGAGGCAATTGGCATAACCCAGGACAATCTCGTCATTTCAAGGTTTCTGATATCACCACATCTACAAAGTCTCTTTGCCATATAAGGGGATAATCGCAGGTGCTGAGGCTTAGAAGCTGGGCATCTCTCAGGGCCATTTTCAGCCTACCACAGCTTCCAACTCAGGTAACCTTCAGGACAGAGGAAAGACTGGATTACTGGGTTGAGATTTGAAAGCTAGGCAGCCATTCACAGTAACAAAATTACAGAAGAGCCCTCACAGATGGGACAAAAAGCACACGTAAAGATACAGAAGAGAAGGAAGGGAAAGATTATGAACTCACCTTTTTGATGAGCTGAGCCTCAAAAGGAAGGTTTGGGGAGTGCCAGTCACGGTATGGTGGCCTGGAGCAAAGTCATCTGGACTTGTGAAATGAAACAGGGCTGACCTTATGTGAGATCAGCAGAGGCTGTCTACATATCTTCAGAGGCGTCTGCAGAAATAACTTCACAGGGTTATAGCTCACTACTCTATGATTTTCAGTTCATGTAGCAGGTCAAGATGAAATTATTTTTTAGCAGCATTTCTTCCCTAATAGAGACATAGCTGGCTATCTGTAATCTTAATCCCACCTGTCTCACAAGGAGCAATCTGGAGCAACTCCCTTGAGTTGGGTGTTATGTTGGGAGAGCATCTTTATCTTTGCTCACTTCCTCACCCCACCCCCACTCAGTGCTCCCTACTCTCCACCAGTGAGAGTGACATGTTGGTGCCCATAAGGCTGCCTGAGCCAGGGATATGGCACAGCATTATAAGGCCACAAGTGCTTAACACTGACTTCTCTCTCTCTCCTGATGCTCTGTACCACTAGGTATTCTGGACTGTGCCATGTATATGGATGGATATGAAATCTATATCTGCTATAGCTGAGGAAGAATAATATTTAGTCTTAGGCTTTACCTGTGCTTTCTAGCATCAATACATTTGAATGAGCCAATTACTGAGTTACCAACACCCATATGTGGAAATAGAGTAGCTTCTCAGGAATAGGTGGTCCAAACAGCAATCAGAAATCAGAGGAAGTTTGTGAAGAATGATACAGCTTGAAGTGTGAGCAATAACCATTGCAGATGGGTGTATGAACTGGTGAAGTGTTTATGGCAGGATTTCACAATCATCCAGAACAGTCCACTCTTCACACTTTCCTTGCCTCAGCTAGGGATATTTAGATAGGTTTCTCATTCATACTTAAACCATGTTCTCTGAATGTGAAGCTTCTATTTCTGAGTATGTGTTTCTATTTTTCTCTGTGTCTTGCTTTTGTATTTCTTTCTTTTTGCCATGCACTTGGTGCAGGGTCTCACTACACAGCTTGGACTCATAGTGATCCTCCTGTTTTCAGCCTGTCCAGTGCTGGGATTACAGGCATCCACTACCACACCCGATCACTGTGGCAGGCTTAGTGCACCCAAGGGGGCTGGGTGGGGGGAGCAGCATGGCCTGTGGTGCTTGGGATCAAAGCCCAGTCCCTGCACCTGCCTAACCAGGCACTTAGTGTACTGAGCTATGTCTCTGGCTTTTTTATTTTTATTTTATTTTATTTTATTTTTTGTATTTCTAAGCATACAGCTAACAGGCTTACCTATCTGCTGCTAACTATGGCAAGGAAAACGGGGTAAATGCGCTAAAAGGATCTCATGTCAGTAGTCCTAACCTCTGCAAACATTTCTCAGCTGCCATTATGGAGAACTCATTCATTTGCCAGTAGATATCTGTTCATCAAACAGAGACACATGCGTTCAGTCACTTCATGGGGTGTTAGTTTCACTGGGTCTTTCTGTTACAAGAAGAGCCCATCCTGACAGTGGTTGACATATGCTCTTAGCATCCATTTCTCTTTCTCACATGTCCTCTTAGGATAAACTCCCCACTCTCAGTGTCTCAGCTGGCACCATCAGCTCCACCTGCCTCCAGAACCAGGATATAGATGGTGTGTGGCATTGTTTCAATCCCAGGAGTCCACTGTGCAGTGAAAAAGACAAGGTAGCAATTAAATGGCTCATGAGATTTGCTGGTTCTGTGACATGCCACACCATCTAAGAGTGACCTGACTCCTTGATGATGAAGGCTTCCGTTACATATCTAAAGCACTTCCCCTTACTAATACTGGGCTAGAAGTGGTACTGGAGGTGGAAGCAGAGAAAGCACTGGAAGACAGTTCCATATCAATGAGGATCTTTCCACTAATTACTTTCACTGATAGTCTCATCTCTTTGGGAAGGATGACCTATAGACAGCCGGCATTTTTAATTTTAAGTTTTTAATTATATATTGATAAAGATACTTGTAAATGTCTGTGGGATAAGATGAGATGCTATGATTTACGAATATAAATTTTGAAGGCATTTGTTGAGCTTTTCAGATCAATTTCTCTGGAAATCATTTTGTATTTCTGGTCACCGTGACTACATGTTCAGAAGGTGAGGAAAATCAGCACACTCTGTCAGATTCGGAAACTCACTTTCTGGATTTTTTTGGTAAGAACTTCTCTTTGCAGAAATCAACTCTTATCATAAATACATCCAAGTTCTCATACAGGATTTTCTACAAATTTGCTGTGTGGTCTTGGGAAAACTGGTCATGCCCACTGGCATTTTCCTTGATGATACGGTAAGATAGCATACATGTGTTAGAAACCATCTGAAAAATATATAGTCCAATTTCTGATCTCACAGAAGGGCAAGTTAAGCTTTTTTTTTTTTTTTTTTTTTTAGGAGGCAGGGCTTGATGGTTGTTTCTGTAAGGCTTTTGCTTCTAAATCCTAAGAAAGTTCACTGTAGAGAGTGCACAGAGACAGCCCAACCTGGCAGCTACAGATAGATGCTCTCTGGAAAGTGACTGCCAGCAAGGGAGATGGAGCCCAAGTGCAGTGGGTATCAGAATTCTGTCCAGCTCAACCGGAGTCCAACTCCCTAGGCAGGCAATAAAGGCTAGGAAAGCATGGCAGGAGATGATGGAAACGTCCACCTTCTTGAGAACGACACTCTGAGACTTGACCCTCAAGCATCAGAATGTAGTATCTTTCGGCTTTCAATAGAGCCGGACTTGGACTCAGCTTCTTGAATGAGCTGCATTAGGAGTATAAAAAGGGGAAAATTACAAGTCAAGAGAGAGCCCTCGTGTCAGGAAATCTGTGCTTAAATATCAAGGATTTTGAATCTAGAAAGATAAAAATATTTGCCTGTTCCCCAGTTTATACTTACAAAGACATATCTTAACAAATACCTTTGGCACCAAACTATTTTTTTCAGCTATCTGCTTAGGTTCTATTTGATCTTTCAATGCTTACACGTCCAGGCATCTAAACTCTGCTTTCTTCCTCCATCTTTTGAGGTGGTGGATGCCCTGAGAGAATTGATAAAGAACTTGTGATTTGTTCGTAGGGAAAAGATCATAAACATGTGAAAAATCCAACTCGTAACTGCGTGGTGCTCAATACCTTGGTCTGTATATATTGGCGAGTTTGATGCCTCTATGCTCTACCAGCTTCATTTTACTTTAAATGCAAATCTGTAACTTTAGTCAAGTTTTCTGAAACAACACCCATCTACAACCCAAAATACACTCTTCGGCCAATACAATGAGAATTATAACACTATGTACACCACAGGATTTGGGGAATGTGAAATGAAACATCCAACAGAAAAAGCCAAAACACCTAGCAAGGTGTTATGCAAGCATGCTGAAGCAGCTGAGTTGTGCTCTTTAGCTAAGGAGAAGGTAAGCTGCGTAGAAGAGGAGTTCTTTTGTTCTTTTCATCTTAAAGGAAAGCATAAGCAATGGAATTTTGCACAGAATGTCTTGCAAGGATGAATCACAACTATTTCTCAAAGTTAGAATTGACACAAAGTAGAAACTCAAAATATAGCAAGATTCATATAGCTGTTTATTGGCTGCTAGGCTCAATTTTAGAGGAGAGCCCTGGGTGTCAATATTTTTCCAGGCTCTGCATGTAACAGAAATATATTTGAAAATAGGTGTTGCTCCCTCTGTACAGTTAAGCACTTCCTAGGTAACAAGTGTGACCACTAAGTCATCCACAGAAATAATGAGAAATGGAATCTCTACTACAAAATCTTCAGGAAATAGGTTTATAGTTCTAGTACTTGTTTTTCTAACTCATCTCTCACTCTGGAATGGACAGGTGCCTGGGTAAAATGAGAGTGTTGGGATCTTTTTTGACTGCATATTAGTCTAACTTTAAATCATTTCCAAGAACTATCATTTTGGTCCCTGTTTATTCTAAAGGCTTTTATAACCTCACAAACTTACAACAAAACCTTCTCTATGTTTAAAATGAGCATTAATTCAAAATGTAGCCTTCTGACTTATAATGATGAGTACTGTGGGAACAGACATGTGCTGAGCATATTACAAAATAAAAGGAGGTATTTTGCCTGTACAGTGAGGTTCACAGCCTGGCAGGATGGCTCAGTGGTCTAAAGCGCCTGCCTAGGAAAGCTTAGGCAGCTACAGGGATCGCGGTTCGATCCCCGGCACCACATGCTGCATCAGCCCTGCCCTCAGGGCAGGCTGAGCCGGCCGTAAAAAATAAATAAACAAACAAACAATGAGGCTCACAGTATTTTACCTGCACATGAGTTCTCAGCCACAAGCGTTCTAATTATTAATACCATTGCCTCTGTGTTTACAGTCACTTTGCCAACTTCCTCTGACATCTTAGGTCAACCTTTTTTCTCTGCTCTACCTGAAAAACTTTACTTATTTGAAATTAGTAGGTCCAGGGAGATAGCTCAACAACCTCAGCAGCTGCCTGGCAAATAAAAAGACCTGGGTTCAATTCCCAGTACTACATGCCTTGTGGGCCCAACCCAAGCCCACGGAGCCATCCACTGAAACCCGACTATGCTTATAATCCTAGCCTGAGGAAGCTGAAACAGAAGGATCATATGAATCTGAGCTGTGCAGTGAGGCAGTGAATAAAATACATAAGTGACAATAATAATAATTAATAATAATAACAACAGCAATAATAATAATAACAATAAGGCTGTGGGCCCAGTAGGCAGCGGGATGCAGTGATCTCACTCCACCTTAGTGGGCCTACTGGGAAGGAGCTACAGGAAAGGCAGCCTGCAGAACCTCAGCAGTCCACTTGGATGCAGTGCAACAGGATGGATCCAAACATGGCAACCAGACCCAAGCTAGGTCTGGCCAGTCAAATTTGAGTTCAGTAGATCTGGACCCAGTGAGCTGATATGTACTACTGGGCCAAACTGAGCCAAGACCTAAGTCCAGACCTACAGGAGCATCCCCGAGACAGAGGTGGCAGCAGGTTACTGGGGTGAACTAGCCTGCCCAGAAGATTCCAGGTACATGAAGGGGAGGTGCCCAGGCAGAGCTAAGGGGGACTAATTCATATACAAATTCCCAATTTAAAGTCTGCTTTGGGGAGGTGGGTCATGCCCACACACTGTACTCTGTAGAACTATTGTGAGGACAATATGCAATATGCCAACTTTCAAAAAAAAGAAAGGGGAAAAGAAAAAAAAAATGTAATGTTGATTTAAAAGTGTTAATGTTTAATTGTTTGACCAATCTTGTATACCTATATGTATTAATCTAAACTGATCTGATGATGAAAATATGTAATATAACCGTTGTTAAATTTAAACAATAAAAATATTAAATTAAAAAATAAGGTCTGCTTTGTTAAAAACTTCCAAGGCAAAAAAAAAGTAAATAAATAAAGTAAAAAAAATAAAATCTGCTTTATAAAGTAGATAGAATGTTTGCTCCTATGATCTGAAGTATAAAACCATTATTTATAAAAGTTTCTCAATTTCTAAATTTCACTAGCTGCTATTGGTTTTGCTAATTGTAGCACTGTAAACAGGAAACCTTATCTGCCATAACCACATGTTCTCCCTTGATTAATAATATCTGGAGGTGCTAGGGTAACGACCTCACCAAAGCATTACACTGAAAGATGGAGAGCAGGGCAAAACAGAAACTGATGTCTCACTCTCAATCAATAAAGAAGGCAAAATCTTGTAACACGCACAAAAGAAAAATCTCGGACGTGAAATACCTAAAGTACACACGCTTTGCAGAGAGGCTCTGACTACAGTGACACAGCTACCTTCTATCGAACTTTCACAGAAAGGTACCATAGAAATGAAAATAAACAGTTCTCTCTGAAATAGAAAATGACAAAAAGAAGGAGCAAAATGCAATCTCAGGCTCCAAGCCCACCCAAAACAAACCCCGGAGACAACAGCATAGAAATAACTGGAAGGCACACACCTGAAATTTCTGAAATAATAGCAACTAAAGTAAAGAAACAACTGCAGAAGCGAGTAGAGAAAATCAGATAGGAAATAATCTCATAGGTAAAAAATGAAATGATAATGATAATGAAAGATTCACTGAGCATTTCTAAGAGGATAAAAAGAGAACAGACAAATAATGGAAACCTTGATTGAGGAATGTAGGAAAGAAATAAGATACAAGAAGCAGATTTAAAGAGATAAACAAGAAATTAAAAACTCCATTAAAAGTTGGCAAAACTGTTTGAATAAAAGTGAGCATTAAAAGGGGGGGGGGGCGATTGACCCTGGAAGATACAAAAAAAATGAATGTTTTGTTATACAGGTCTCGCTTTGACTTGCCCTTGATCACCCAGGGGTGGGGAAAAAAACCTTAATTACAATGCATGAAACACAGAGCTCGACTGGTGAAATGAGCTTTCGGAGGCTTAGATCAATAGCCTCCAACATTACAAGCTTCACTGGTGGCCCACTGCAATTGCAGAACATTTGACTGTGTATGCATCTGCTTCCTCTTAGTCCAAAGAGAAGAATTTGCTTTTCCTTTCTTTTTTTTCTTTCTTCTTAGCAACATCAATAGGGAGGTGGGTCATGCCCACACACTGTGCTCTGTAGAACTATTGTGAGGACAACATGCAATGTGTCAACTTTTAAAAAAAGAAAGGGGAAAAGAAAAAAAAGGTAATGTTTATTGAATGTGTTAATGTTTAATTGTTTGATCAATCTTATATACCTATATCTATTAATCTAAACTGATCTGATGATGAAAATATGTAATATAACCATTGTTAAATTTATACAATAAAAATATTAAATCATAAAAAAATAATAATAATAAAAAAGAAAGTGAACATAAACTTTCAGACCATGAAGGCATGGTTGCAGCAACTGAAAAGGTAAGGAAAGATCTCTTAAACACAACTAGAAAAAAAAAAAAAAACTAGGATCCAGGAAACAATAATTCGACAGGTGCAAGATGATGTAAAGATGAACAACATAAGACTATTAGCCATCAATGAGAAAGAAGGAAGCAATACAAATGACAAAAAGAATATGGGGAGAAGTATTAGCAGAAAACCTTCCAAATATGGGAAAACAATCTGACATTCAGGTAACTGAGGAATATATAACTCCAAATAATATCAACTCAATTAAAACTACACCCAGATACATGACAATCAAGATCCGAGAAACTGAACACAACAACAATATACCCACTAGAGAAAAGAAGCAGATCCCATTTAAAGAAAAACCCAGCAGAATAACAGTAGATTTCTCCTCACAAACCATCAAGTCAAGAAAAGCATGGAGTGTAGTACTTCTAGTCTCACAAGTAAACAAAATCCAACTCAGACTGATAAACCCTGCAAAAAACTCTTTCAGATTTAATGAAGAAGTAAAATACTTCCATGACAAAGAACAACTAAAGAAATTCATGACAATCTGACCAACCCTACACAGAGTACTTAAAGATATTTTAGAAAGGGATCAAAATTCCCACAACTCCAAGGAAGACAACAGAGAGAATCCACCAAACATGGGAAACTATTAAACACAGGAGAAAGGAAGGGAACAAACAGCAGGAAAATAACATGACAAAAATAACTTAAAGCATATCCATTATAACGATGAATGTAAATGGACTTAATTCACCAGTTAAAAGAAGTAGACTGGCCGAGTTGATTAAGAAACAAAATCAAGTAATATGCTGTATATAAGAAACATTTAATCAATAAATACATAGGCAGAAAAATCAAAAGATGGAAAACAATCTGCATGCTAAAGGACTTCAGCAAAAAGCAGGGGTAGCTATTCTGCTCACGGACAATCTGAACTTCTGCATGTGAGAAGAAATCACCAAAAAATTGAAAAGACACTCCACAAATTGGGAAAAAAATACTGTAACCAATAATCACTCAAAGGACTTCTATCTAAATTATATAAAGAACTAAAAATATTTGACCTCCAAAGTTTAAAGACCCAACCCAAAAATGGGCATCTGAAATGAATATAACCTTCTCAAAGGAAGAAATACAAGTGACAAATAAATACATGAAAAAATATTCCACAAAACTGGCTATTTGAGAAATGAAAATCAAAATAACACTGAGATCCCATCTCAACCCAGAAAGAATGGCTATCACAAAGAAATTAACTAGTAACAGATGCTGAAGAGGCTGTGGGAAACAAGGAACCCTTCTCTTCTGCTGGTGGGCATGTAGACTGGTACAACCAGTACAGAAATCAGTACAGAAACTCCTCAGAAAACTAACACTGTAAAACCCATTCAATCCAGCTATTCCCCTTCTGGTTATTTTCCCCAAAGAGTCCAAACCATCATACCAGAGTGATCTATGTGCACCTACGTTTATAGCAGCACAATTTGTCTTACCCAAATCTTGGAAACAACCAAAATGTGTATCACTTGAGGAATGGATGAAAAAGATGGGCATTTTTATACAATGAAGTACTACTCAGTTATAAAGACAAATTTGAAAGCTTTATAGGCTTATCTAAAATATTCACAACACCTAATATCAAAAACAATGCTAAACCAGAGTATTGAAGAGATAGCATGGACCAGGGATATAGCTCAGCAGGCACAAGCACCTGCCTGGTAGGTGCAAGGCCCTGAATTTGATCGTTGAAAAAAAAAAAAAGTAAGAAAATAGCATCACTACTAATGATATATAGATAGTTGAATGAATCAATATGTTATATAATTTTATTTGCTGTGCCAGTTGAGAAGGATGACATCAACAAGTGGACCAGAAAGAACTAGACAAATATAAGACAAATATCAACTCCTTCCTTATGTTATACAGAAGGATTTCAATATTGGTCACAGATCTAATAAGGTTCTAAACCTTTTGGGAGGTAATGTAGAAGTATCTTATGATTTTTATGTAAGAGAATAATTCTAATAGGATTTAGGGAATCAGAAAATATACATTAAACTTTAAAAGCTTACTACTTCATCAAGCACAGTGCTAATATAATGAATCACATATGAAAAAAACTCCTTAAAATCAATAGCAAGATAAATGAGTCTCCTTAAGAAACAAAAAGACACTTCACAAAGAAAAAAGTGAAAATAGTGAGTATGAATGAATATGAAAAAATTCAAAATCACTAGTCATTGTGGAAATATAAATTGACCCACTAAAATGGTCAAAATTTAGAAAATGGCATCATGAAATATTGGAGTGCGGACGGCACTACTGCAGCTTATGTGTTGCTGGTCAGAATATAAATGGCTCGGCGGGCCACTGGAGAATGGTCAGTTTCTTGTAAAGTGAAGCAGGCACCTATTGTATGACTCAGCAGTTTTACTCGAGTCTTTCACCAAAAGAAATGGAATTTTTTTTCACAAAAAATGTACTTGTACAAGCGTGTTTATAGCAGTTTAATTTTTTAAAGCAAATAGCTGGAGATAAACAATATTTATTCATCAAGGAAAGAGATAAACATGCTGTGATATATCTCTATAATGGAAAACTACTTATGAATAAAATGTAATCAACTACTGATATACATAACAACACCAATCAATAACACAGACGCTGTGCTCAGCATAAGAAGCTAGGCTCAGAAGAGCAGCACACATGGCAGACTATTCCACCTACAGAAATTTTAAAATAAATCTGTGAAGTGAGAGATTTAAATGCCATTTGCCTATAGGAGAGGGGCATTAATATGGTGACAGAAGAGGGACATTTGCTACTGTGATATTTTCTAAATTTTTATTGAATTCTGATTTCATTAGTATATTCATTTATGAAAACTAATACAATTGCATGCCTAAGCTGTAAGATGTGGTGGTATATGTCTGTAAGCCAGGCACTCTGGGAAGCTATGGCAAAAGGATCACACATTGAAGTCCAACTTTGGTAACTTAGTGATTTAGTGAGACCTGCTTCAAAATAAAGACTATGAGAAGGACTGAGGGTGTAGTTCAGTGTGAAAGCCCTGGGTTCAATTTCCAGAAATAAAGAAATGAATGAATAAATAAAAAGTAACACACATTAGAGTAGATAGTCTATATAAATGTTATTTTAGTAGAAGTTATTCTTTAATGTAAAGACAATTGGAAGAGGATCTTGCCCAAAGTTATACAATGAGCAGCACAGAAGATTAAAAATGAAGTCCCTTGACTTTTTTTTTTTTTTCCTGGAACTGGAGAACAAACTCAGAACTTTGCACTTGCCAGGCAGGCACTTGTGCCCCTGAGCTATCTCTGCAGCCCCCCCCCCCCCCACTTTGTCTTCTTTATGTAGCATTCTTTCTGATATAATGACTAATGCCCATCCAGAGCCACAGAGCTCATGATGATGTATCTAATAGTGGGATATAAATATTCTTTCCTTAAAATGATTTATTCATCCATTTATTTATTTATTTATTTATTTATTTATTTATTTATTTATGTGGTACAAGGTCTCACTACACAGTACGAACTCAAAGTAACCCGCTTGTCTCAGTAATCCTAGTGCTGGAATTACAGGGGTGCACCATCAAGCCCAGTTTTGGTGGCCAGCATGGTGGGGGGCCGGCACAGTATGTAGTACTGGGGATCGAACCTAGGTCTTTGCATTTGCCAACCAAGTGCTTAGAGTAACTTGCAGCTATCTCCCAGACCTATCTTTGTAAGAATACAAAAGGGTAATATCAGACAGCATTAGAAACAACACAAAATTTCACTTAACATACTAAAAGGAATTCAACAAGGGTTGCTATATTGTATGTAGTTGATGTTCAGATTAGTTGTTTAGGATATAAGCATACAAAGTTGATTTAAAAAACAGAATAACAAAAAAGTTATAAGAAATTAAAAATAAAAAATAAGAATAAAAACATTTTAAGCATTAACTGCTCCTTTCAAAAGACCAGCAGAAATTGGCAGTATAATTATCCAAATTATTCTGTATATATAAATAAAAATATCTTTTCCCCTTCTTTCATGTGTCCTTTTCCTCATCCCAGTTTTTTCTTCCAATTGAACTAATTCTTTCCCTTTCATAGTATCTATTGTGCCTTTCAAATTTCACTTACTCTTTCAGATTTTCACACTAGCAAACCAATGTGGGTCTCCTTAATTTCACTTACCAATACAATCTCCAGTTGCATCCATTTGCCTACAAAAACCTTGAATTTTATCTTTTTATAGCTCCATTTTGTAAAAAGTACCGTATCTTTTTTATCCATGCCTCAGTTGATAGGAATTTGGGTTGTTTCCAAGATTTAGATATAACAAATTCCACTCCTATAAGCATGGGTAGACATATATTGCTGTGGTATGAGGTTTTCAGTTGGCTGTCGTAAAACATGCAAGAGGGAAATAGCTGGCTTGAATGGGACCTCGAATCCTAGCTTTTTAAGGACTCTTCCCACTGATCTCCACAACGGTTCTGATACTCTGCACTCCCACCAACAGTGGAAAAGTGTCGCTTTTTCGCCACAGACCCTCCAGCATTTATTATTGGCTGAATACTCGATGATAGCTATTCTTCCTGCAATGCATGGAATCTCAGTGTTGTTTTAACTTGCATTTCTTGGGTGATCAGTGATGTTGAATTTTTTTCATATATTTACTTCTCACTTGTATTTCTAAATCTGCGAAGTGAACATTCATCTCAGACACCCATTTATGGATTGGGTGTATCCAACTTTAAATTAAGAGGGCCTCATAATTTTTAATTCTTCATATAGAAGGCCTTTGTCAGAGGGAAACTTGACTGTAGTTTTATCCCAGTTCATTTTCTTCCTCTGGTACAAATTTCCTTTTGAAGTGCAGAAAATTTTCAAAATGATGAGATGCCAGTTGGTTGATTTCTTGAAGAATTTCCCATGCAGTTTGATTTTTGCTCATAAACTTTCTACCTAACCCTATGCCTTTAAGATTTCTAACTACATTTTTGTTATGGTTTATGTCTAGTTGTCCCCCCAAAGCCTCATGCAGTCATGGGACAAGGACTTCTATAGATTGAGACTTGACTCATGAGTCACTGGTATTATATGTTTTAATACTGATGGGATTATGGTGTGAGTACTTCTGGGATTATGGGTGTAGCCTAAGGTGGATAGGCTGTGGCGGAGAGCCTGAATGTAATATAAAGAGATACAGAGAGACTAGAGCTATTGCTCTGCTGCTCTGTTTGATTGATTGCCTCTGTCCCAAATGTTGCTGTTCTGCTGCCGTGAACTGCTGCTCTCTGCCATGTGCCACTCAGTCTTGGAGCCGGCTGAATATGGACTGAAACCTCCAGTAACTGTGAGCCAAATAAAGCTTTCCTTCCTTCATTTTGGGTGTCAGGTATTTATCCCAGAAATAAGAGAAAAGTAACTTAGACAATTTTCCTCCAGGAGATTTAGTTTCTGTATTAATGTTTACATCTTTGACATATTTTGATTGTAATTTAGTGCATGGTGATAGACATAGGTTTAATTTTTGCTTTCAGCAAGTAGAAAGCCAGTTTTTCTACTATCATTTATTAAAGAAGCTATCATTCTTCCAGTGAACATGTTTAGCCCCTTTGTCAAAGATAGGTTGGCTAAGTGTATTTGTAGTTGTGTTGGCTCTTCTAATCTGTTCCATTAGGCTTGGCTCTGTTTTTATTGCCAGTACCATGCTGATTTTATCACAGTAGCTTTGTAGTATAATTTCAAGTCTGGGGTTGTGATGCTTCCTGCCTTTCCTTTGTTGCCCAGGATTGCTTTTGCTATTCTGGGTCTCTTCTAATTCCAGATGAATTTTAGGAATATTTTTTTCAAGATATGTGAGGTATAACAATGTTATTTTAATCAGTATTGCCTTGAATCTGTATAATTATTTTGAGAGTATGGCCATTTTCACAATGTTGGTTCTTCCTAGCCAGGAGCAAGGAATATCTTTTCATTTTCTGAAATCCTCTTCAATTTCTTTTTTGAGAGTAGAATAACTTTCTCTGTACAAAATCCTTTACTTCCTTTGTAAGATTGATTCCAAAGTATTTCATTTTTAGATGGTATCTTGAAAGGTGTGATTTCTAGAATTTCGTCCTCAGTGCATTTGTTGTTTGTGCATGGAAATATTATTGATTTTTCAATGTCGATTTTACATCCTGCTACACTACTGAATTTGGTTAGTAAATGTACATGTCTCTTGGTCAAGTTTTTGAGGTCTTCTACATACAGTATCATGTCATCTGAAAGTAATAATAATTTCACTTCTTCATTTCCAACCCTTATTTCTTTCTCTTGTATAATTGCTCTGGCTAATATTTCCAGGACTATATTGAACAGAACTGGTGACAGTGTATACATCTTTGTCTTGTTCCTGATTTTAAAGTGTAGTATTTAAATTTTAGTATAATATTGACTATCATAGATGGCGTTTTGATAAACTCAACTTGATAGTTGAGGTAAAGACCATCTATTCCAATTTTCTATCATCTTTCTATCATGATTTAGTGTTGGACTTTGTTAAAAGCTTTTTCTGTGTTCGTTGAAATGATCATATGTTTTTTTTCTCTTCAACTCTGTTGACATGGTATAATACACTTATGGATTTGCACATATTAAACCATCCTTGTATTCTAGAGATGAATCCCACTTGGGCATGATGTATAATTTTTATGATTAGCTGCATTCAGTTTGCTAGTATTTTGTTGAGGATTTTTGTACCTATGTTCATTAGTGAAATCGGCCTGTAGTTTTCTGTTTTGGTTGGGTCCCTCCCTGGTTTCACTATCAAACTAATTTTGCTTCCAGAAATGAATTTGGGAAAATTACTTCCCTTTAAATTTCATTGAAATTTTGAGAATTGGCATTAAATCATCTCTAAATTTTTTGTAGAATTCATCCATCAAGACCTGGGCTTGTTGCTGTTGGTGGTGGTGGTAGGGTTTTTTTTATTATATTTTCAATTTCATTGATTGATATTCAGAATTTTTATCTTCTTGATATAGCTTTGATAGTCCATATATATTTTCCATGTCTTCTGTATTTTCTATGCTTCAAGAGTAAAGATTTTAGAAATAGGTATTGATTATCTTCTGAATTTCTATAGGGTCTGTAGGGATTTCACCCTTTCATTCATTATTGAATGAATTTTAATCTTTTATTTCCTTTAAGGATAAGGTTGGCTAGGGGTTTATCAATTTTACTTATCATTTCAAGGAATAAACTCTTTGATTCATTAATTCTTTGTATTGCTTTCTTCATCTCCACTGCATTTATTTTTGCTCTGATCTTTATAATTTCCTGCGTTCCTTGTGCTTTGGGCTTGACTTGATCTTCTTTTTTCTACGCATTTTAGATGCATCTTAAGATTGTTTATTTTGCCGGGCATGGTGGCACATGCCTGTAATCCCAGCACTCGGGAGGCTGAGGCAGGAGAATTGGTGTGAGTTCAAGAGCAGCCTGGGCTACAAAAGTGAGCTCAAGGCGAGCCTTAACTGCATAGCGAGACCCTGTCTCAAAAAGACAAAAAAAAAAAAAAAAAAAAAAAAAAAAAGATTGTTTATTTGGGCTTATTCTGCTTTCCTGATGTGAAAATATATTACAATAAATTTCCCTCTTAAGACAGCTTTCAGTTTTATCCCACAGGTTCCAGTAAGTTCTATCCCATTTTTTATTGTAAATATTGTGTGATTGCTTCTTTGCTTTTATTTGTGACCCATTGATTGTTCAGGAGAGTATTATCTGGTTTAATAGAGGTTTTGCTGTTTCTTTTATCAATAATTTGCTGTTTCATTGCACTATGGTTGGATAATATGCATGGGATAATTTTGATTCCTTTGTATTTACTTATGCATGTTCTTTAAAAATTTTATTTGTTTATTTGATGTAGGGTCTTGCTACATAGTTTGGACTCATAGTGAGCTTCCTGTCTCAGCCTCTCCAGTGCTGAGATTACAGGAGTGCACCACCACATCTGGCTTCAGGGCAGCACCACTAGCTAGGGATTCCGGGGCTGGCATAGCTTGCAGTACTGGGGATTGAACTCCAGTCCTTGCGCATGTCAGGCAAGCCCTTATATTCTATGTGCTAGCATATTTTCTGTGTAGAGCAACATCCCATGTGCAGCTGAGAATGTGTACTGTGAAGCTGTGGAGTGAAACATTCCGTAAAGATCTGCTATGTCCATTTCTTCACAATTTTGGTTTACTTCTCTTATTTCTTTGTTCACTTTTTGCATAATCTGTCTGTTTGCATCAGTGGGGTGTTAATGTCTCCCAATATAATTATGCCTTTGCTCATTAGATTTTTATATACCTGTTAAAATTCATCTTATATATTTGAATGTTCCTATATTGGGTGAATATATATTTATAATTGTCACCCCTTCTTCTTGGAGTTTCCCCCAACAATTATGTAGTGACCTTCTTTATCTCTTTTTATCACACTTGGTTTGATATTGACATTGCCAACAACCAGAATAACTACCCCTACTTTTTTCTCTGAGCTCCTGTTGCATGGTGTATTGTTTTCTATCCTTTGACGTTAAGTCTATTGATTTCTTTTTGTTTTTTTTTTT